>WHVA01000409.1:0-105155 GCA_015179125.1 Gautieria morchelliformis
GTGGTGAGTGCACAAGATGAGATTATACAGCTAGATACATCATACCTGGGGATGTGTGGTGAGTGCACAAGATAAGGGGCACTCTCCCACACTCCCTGTTAGCTGGCGCTTTTTGGCTTATGTAAGCAGGCCAAAAAGCCCAGATACAAAGGAAAGAGTCAACAAGAATTCACTAACTACTGGAGAGAAAAATACCAAGAAAATTAGAGGAAATGTAGAATGGATAGGGCTTTTAATATCACCATTCAACAATATATAGCTTGAAGTTGAAATGATTTTGCTAGTTATGTGGAGGAGCCATCAGAGATCGAGGGGATTTCACCTGGTGCCATACTCCACACGTGGGGTGGTCGAGCCACAGTATACATAGAATTCAAAATTGGCGCCAAGATGAACACAATTGAATTACATGACATCAAGCATGTGCTGGACATGCTGAATAATCTTATCAGCGTTGGTTGGGCCTTTAACTGATAACGGTAACAAGATGACTTTCACAGGCACCGGCATTGAATTTAACACGTGGGCTGGAGTTATTTTTGCCCAGGGACAGAAGCATGCATGGGTGGCTGTTCTGCATGAAGGCACAGGCCACTCGATCAGTCGAGGCAAGGGACTTTGCGCAGTGGCAGAGGGAAGGTCATGGGACAAATGGCACTGAATACAGGGCCATGCCAACATAAATTCTATCAAACTACTGAAAAACAATAATCTAGTTACTGCACTCGAAGTTGACAAGTCAAAGGAGCAAAGTCAATGCAAGCCATGCATACAAGGCACCTGGAGCCGTTCCCCACAAGAGCTGAGGACACTGTCGATCATGTCGCTGATCTAACAGTATCTGATGTATGGGGGTCTGCCAAGACCAAGGGACTGTCACGTGAGTGGTATTTCGATTGTTCATGGACATCAAATCCAGGTACATGGACATCTATTTCAGGAGCACTAAGGATGAAATGCTCAGGCACTTTGAAATGTTCTTGAGACTCAGAAGCTGAAGCGATTTTGCTCAGACAATGGTAGGGAATATATTAACAAGAATTTCAAGGATTTTTGTGGAAAATATGGAATTATTATGGAAACTACAGCTCCATACTCCCCGGCCTAAAATGGGATTGCCGAGTGGCTCAACTGTACCTTACTCGAGCACCCGCCGGCAATGCTATTTGCCAAGAACTTGCCAAAAGTACTTTGGCCTAAGGCTGTGGCTTACCCGTGTTACATCAGAAATAGGTTACCCATGTGAGCACTTGGTGATGATACAATGCCATTTCAGGCATTGTTTGCCAAGAAACCAAATATAGCATGGCTAGAGGAGTTTGGGATGAACTACTGGGTTATGGTGCCAGATCAATGCCAAACTTGATCCGAAAGCAGAGGAGCACACATTCGTTGGAATAGCAGAACATGTGAAGGCTTGGAAATATTACAATAGAGCCTCAAAAAATGTTCAAATATCAAGGAACATTACATTTGAGAAAACTGACAACGAGCTCTATCCTATCCCAGACAATGATGACAACAATGACAATGCAGTGGCACTGTGCAAGAATGTGCTGGAACCGCAACCCCATCTACCCCACACACATCATTACCACAGCCATCACCTGTTCCTGATCCACCTGCACAAGTGCCAGCCCCACAGATTCAATGAAGCACGTGTGTCACCTAGAGACCAGATTACAAGAAACTGAATAATGGTGATCAAGCTTATATAACCCATGAAATTATCACGGACCCTGAGGCAGCAGTATCACATAATGACATGCCAATCTGGGAAGAGGCAATGCAAATAGAAATGGATCAGCACCGAAAACTTAGAACATGGGAAGTAGGGTGTGTCATACATAGAGTACAATAGAAAATCTTATTTCTCCTATGCAGCATATATGCTGTCCTTGGCGAGGGATTCACCATCTCTGTGTCTCTCCTATAAGGCAGCTGTTTGACATGCCTATTCAAATGATGTTCTGTCATTATTCTGTACCATCTGATATCTCTGTGTGGTCTGTAACTCTCTGCGGCTTTGGTGTCTGTACCTCCTTGGTGCCTATGACCTGGTGCCTGTCCACGTCATGACTGTTGTCATCGCCGACAGGTGCACTACTACTGATTGGTCAATAAGGACAATGCCGGTGTGCAGCCTATCCAGTAGATAAGATAGCATCTTTATCTATAATGTTGTCTGGTGCTTGCATGCGCTAGTGCATGTATGCATTGTAAGTAGGTCATTTAGTCTCGAATAAATACTTGTAAACTCTTAGTCTTTTATATGTATATAGAGATGAATGGATAGCAGAATTTGGTTTATCACCACACACCCACTGTATGCGTACCACTCCCACCCCCACATGCCCTGTGTGCACACGCAACAACACCGCCATTACCTCCACCTCCACCTCCCACCCACACATGTCCTCACCTGATGATGCCACTGCCACCTTGACCTCCACCAATCACCGATGTGCATCCTTACGTGACGCCGCCGTTGTACAAAAGCGAAGTTATAGGAGCTTTAAAGCAAGCCTGATAAGCCTAACAAACACCCCAGCAGGTCTGGGGATGTGTGGTGAGTGCACAAGATAAGGGGCACTCTCTCACACTCCCTAGCTGTTAGCTGGCACTTTGTGGCTTATGTAAGCATGACACAAAGCGCAGATACAAAGGGAAGAGTCAACAAGAAGTCACTAATTACTGGAGAGAAAAATACCAAGAAAATTAAAGGAAATGTAGAATGGATAGGGCTCCTAATATCACCCACCATTCAACACTCCCACCTGATAATAGAGCTCTGCATTCCTACACCTCACAGCCTTTCAAGGAACACTGCCTCAATCACTTCCAGCTCCTCTAATGTCCTCATCTGCAGCATGTCAAACCGCTCCTCTTCTAAAACTCCCAAGTCTATTGCAGGAGTCGCCTCTTCCACCTTGTGCATATCAGTCTTCATCCACCATCGCAAAATCCCTGTTGCCTATGAGAACATGGCATGCCACCAATCATTAATGTGAACTTGTGGTATAAGTGGTGTGAATGATGTATGACTGCCTGAATGAGCAGCGTTGTAAGGGTGTTGAAGCCGGGTGGTAGAAGGTCTGAGTTGGACTGGGCAGTGACTGGCGACAAGTGTACTGGTGAGGGATATGTGATAGAAGGAGGTGGAGATGATTGAATGAAACTGATGGAATAGGGAGTAGATGGGTGTGCTGAGAGGCACATGGATATGCTGATTGCAAATGTACACAGTGTTGGTAAAGATAAAAAAGGATTGGCGCAGTCTGAAAATAAGTAGCAACTGTAAACTTTATTTAGCGCTCCAGGCGCTAAACAATGCTCAGTGCAAATCATTATAGCATCAGTCCTAGCATTTTCCTGCAGCGCTCAACCTTGACCTTTGTCAACGACTTTGTCAACATGTCTGCTGGCATCTCATCAGTGGGAATGTGAGCAACTGAGATTTCCTTCTGTGACCACATCTCTAAGCCAGTAGAAGTGCAAGTCTAGTTGCTTCAGTCTCCCATGGTGTTCAGGATTCTTAGCAACTTGAACTGCTGACTGGTTATCAATGAACAGTGTGGACGAACCTCTGGGTTTCCACCCAAGCTCAGTGAACAAATTTCACAACCAAAGGATCTCTTGGCCTGCAGAGACAGCAGCGATGTATTCTGCCTCTGTGGTAGAGAGAGTCACAATGGTCTGCAATTTTGTTCTCCAACTGATGGCTCCAGTTCCCATTTTAACCACATATGCACCAGTGGATTTACCACAGTCTTTGTCTTCACCATGGTCTGCATCTGAGTATGACGTGAACAAGCTGGGTTTACTGTATCAAGCCTGGCTTTTAGGTCAGCTTGTAGTCAAGGGTGCCCTTCAGGTATTTGAAGAGGTGCTTGACAGCTGTCCAGTGTGCCATGCCAAGATTGGAGTTGAATCTGGCCAATACTCCCATCGCATATGTGATGTCTGGATGGGTTGCAGTAGCCAAATAAAGCAAGGATCCCACTGCATGAATATATGGCTTGTCTTTCATGAATTCAACCTCCTCAGGGGTAGAGGGAGCCTGTTCGGTAGACAGCCTGCAGCCAGGATCCATAGGAGTAAAGACTCTATAGCAATCAAAATGACCATATCGGTCTAGAAGGTTCAAGGTATACCGCTTCTGTGAGAGTGTGAGTGTGCGCTTGGCTCGGTCCCTCTCAATGGAAACTCCAAGGAGGAAAGATTTAGGACCGAGGTCCCTAATTTTACAGTGCTTCTTCAGCTCATCCTTCACATGCCACATGGCTGTCATGACGCGTTTATCTCCCATACTTAGAAGCTCAGTTTTTCCTATTTCTCACCCCACCTTCGTGTTCGTTCCGATCACCAGTGTTATGTTCGGCAACCAACTCTCGCTGTTTGCGCCAACTACCATAGCCGCGCCGTCAAACGCACTACTGACGTCCTGGGACTGACTCGGCAGTCATCACTGGGCCTACCGCCTCCTCTGCTCGACCCTCTCCCGATGATGTCCTAATAGTTGGGTTGTCATGACCTGTGCATTTCCTGCACCTTGGTATCCCCATTTTCCCTTTCGCTACTCCTCCTCAGTGTTCGCTCGGCTTCGCCCTCCACCTCGACCTCTCCTCCCCTATGTCACCTCTGTTCGCCCTTCCTTGCATTTCGCCGAATGGCTATTCGCTGCTCGCATCATTCGCCAGCAGGCACACCATCAGAAACGATCAATACCATTCACCCGGCATGATGGTCCATCATTAACCCCATCGTCTTCTTAAATCCAACCCCATTGGGTGTTCGTTCGTATGGTCAAAGTATGTTCACAAGACATCCCTTCATAGGCCGTGCGGGATCAACCCAGTAGACCAAGAGTCCGTGCAGGGTAGCATGTACGCGGGTCCCAAGACATGGTTTCGTCCATAAGTGCCTTCGCCACCTCTACTCTCCGTCGTTTCATGTTCTCCCTCTTCTTACATTCTATTGTATGTTTATTTCATCTATGTTGTATCATGGCTGCGCACCCCTATCCAACCCTGACTTGTGACGGCCTCTTTCCTATTTGCTGATACCTTACGAGTATTCGATATAAGTAGTTTACATTTGCATGTATATTCCCCAGTTCAATTATCATACGTCGTGCATCTTGTGCAAACTTGACCTCACTGTGATCATTGTCTTAAGCCTTCTCTTGGAGATCTCTATCTTCGACTAGCAAAGGACTTAGGCATCACTGGTGAGTTCTCATACTTCATCTTCGTTACCTTAGCCTTCGAACCATTTTCTGTGCTGTTGGCGAAGGGCTCCGAAGGAGCACCTTCGCCGGCGAAGGGATTGTCGAGACTTAGACAGCCCTTCCGTGAGACCTTGCATGTTACATCGTCAAGAACCACGGGCTATTTCGCTACGACTGTAGATAGGGCAAGCCCCGTTTAGGCGAACCCTCTTACATTGTGAACATTCATTGGTTCACCTATTCGCCGAACGGCATACTTATTCGCACAAGTTATTCGGGCATTCGCTGTGTTCACTAATACACGATATTAACGCTTGAAAACCAATCTTGACAATGGCTTCCTTAGACTTGGATGCAATGGTCAAATCATCAACAAAGACTGGGATGATGACCTTATCATCACCCTTCTGGTATACCCAAATGCTAAGGTCACACCTCACTTTGACTAGTTCTGCAGGTATTTTTATTAAATATTGTTTTTTTTCCCATTTTTTATCAAAAGTCTCCGACAAAGTCCATCTCCTGCAGCTCCTTATCGAGCTTCTGATGCCAGATTCTTCCAGATTGCTTCAGACCATAGATGCCTTTGAGAAGCTTCAGGAAATCATCATAAGCAGCACCCTGGTGGAAGCCCTCTCCCTCTCTGTATGTGGTGGCTTCCCACCATCTGCCAGGAGGGTGTCGCTCTTGCAAAGGATACTGTCTCATTGGAGGTGGAAGTGTAGCTCCCTCAGAGTCAGAGTCAGAGTCAGAGTCAGAGTGAGAACATCCAAGCCATGACTGGGGTCAGGAAAGACAGCTTCTGGAGGCTCTGGAAGAGGTGCAGGAACAACTCCCACCTGATTAGGTATATCTCTCACCTTTTACCTGACGTGGACGTTGCTCCACTTTAATAGTAGGAGATGGCTTTGAGGAGGGAACTTCTGGCAGTGGTAGGTGGGTTTGCCTTGCCTGGGAAGATACACTCATCAAATTCAGCAGTGTTTCTGATGATAATCTTCCTGGTCAGAGGATTATAGAACATCCACCCTTTATATTCCGCAGGATAACCAATAAAGACACATTTCTCGGTATGAGAACCAAGAGGTTTGTGCTTGTCCTTCTGAACATGACCATATGCAGTGCATCCAAAGACCCATAAATGAGAAACATCTGGTTTATATCCATAAAACGCAGTGTCACTGGAGGCATATAAAAATTTTCTGGTCTGAAAAACTGTTCAAAAAACTGTAAAGATATTCCCAATTTTTTAGTGTTTTTAATGTAAAAAAATTTTTAACATAATTTTGTGTTTTTGTTAGAATTTGTTCAGCAAGAAAATTGTAAAAAAGTTTAAAGTTTTTTGCAGGGTTTTTTGTGTCTTTTTATGAGTTTCTTTGTGAAAACACAAAGAAACCCATAAAAAACCTTGAAAAAAACTTTGATTTTTTTCACAATTTTCTTGTTCAAAAAATTCTAATAAAACCACAAAATTTTATTATAGTTTTTTTTTGCATAAAAAACACTAAAAATATTTGGAATATCTTTACAGTTTTTTGAACAGTTTTTGAGACAAGAAAACTTTTATATGCCTCCAGTGTGTAGGGAATTTCTCCCTGCAATGCGGATGTGGGGGACCGATTTCTTACATGGACCAGGGCCGGCACAGCATAACTCCAGAAGGAAGTTGGAAGGTGAGATTCCGTGAGCATGGCAATGGCCTGCTCTTGGAGAGTCCTATTAATATGTTCTGCTACACCATTCTGATGGGGTTCATTCCGCACAGTGTGCTGGTGTGCAATTCTAGCAGTAGCTAAGAACTTGTCGAACTCTGTGGACATGTACTCTCCTCCCTTGTTGTCACGCAATATCTTCTTTATCTTCTGAGATGTGGCATTCTTCACATATGCATTGAACGGCTTGAATCAAATACATCTGACTCTCCCTTCAGCTTGATGACCACCCATAGCCTGGTGGCATCATCAATGAAGGTGATCCAATACTGGTAGCCATCCTGTGTGACAGGCATAGGACCATGGAGGTCAGAATGGATTAGAACCAGTGCTATTACGTCAGCTCAGGAGGTTTAGGCACAAGTGACGGCGATAGCCACTGAGACTCACTGACGCACTTCCGGAGTCTGAGAGTGCTGATGATGTCATGGAAGAGGTATTCTGTAAGATAGTGTATCTTAAGGCCTTGTGTCACAAGGGCAAGTGGAATTCGACCAAGATATGGTAATTCCGTATGCTACGTAGTGACAGTGTAAGGTAAGATCTGGGGAACCGCTGCATGGTTCTCATGCAAGAACTGTACAGGGATTAGCTAAGCTAGTCCAGTAGCGTGCATTGCCTTAAGGGCAATGCGGGTAAATATGATATTTACACCCTCCCCCTCTATAGACAACTCAGACCTCCTCATAGATGGACCTGGTGAGGTTCTCGGAGTCTGCATCCGACATGGGAATGTCAGTGTATGGAGCCGGTGGTGGGCATGGGTCCATCAGGAGCTCCAGGCTGTCGGCAGGGACATGGGGTGGGGAATTGATACCCATGTCCTGCGCTTTGGTGACCAGGTCATGGGCTGGCGAGGGGCCACGAGTGACAGCTAGCTCATGGTCTAGCTGTGCTCAGGTGGCTGTTGATGCCTCCGCAGCCATGATCGCCGCCTTGTAGCGGTCCTGAAGGGCCGCCAGTCGCAGCTTTTCCTGCCCTATTTGGGCAGGTGCGCTGAGACAGGTCGCGCTGGATGAATAGTTCGATCCGGGGTGCGCGTTCCTGAGTCATGCTGCCGTATCTGGTGAGCCAGCGGGCGACCTTGAGGGATGTCCCAGGATGAGTGACCTCGGATGGGGAACATCCCCGTGATTGACGCCCTTAGGGTGTCGCTGACGGTGTACTGGACCTCGTTGGCTGGAACGAGCTCCTGCCATTGACCCATGACGTGGAATAGATCATATATCTGCACCCTGAGGGGAGAGGGGGGCTTTGGGATTCTTTGGAGCAAGCCTCCTCATCCACATCCATACATCCACGTTGTGGATGTTCAGACTGCCATCCGGCTCGTCGTGGATGGCAGATGGGATGCCCTCGGGGTTGTATAACCAGCCATGGAGCACGACCCAAATGTCATCGGCAGTTCCTTCACCAAAGAGCAAGTAGCCTGATTGCTGGCTACCAGCCCAGGCCTCCTCCCAGGCCCGTCTCATCGTGGTCACCATCCTGCATGTGTGGGAGCCTGTTAGCGTCTCCCTGGCCTCCTTCAGGAGGTCCTGAAACCTCTGCTCTTTGGTTTTGCAGAGGTCAAACCATTCGGCTCGCAACGGCGTTCTTTTTCCGAGGGGCTGCGGCAGGCGGCCTGTTACAGCGAACCGGGGGTCCCCGAGCGGCATGAGCTCCTCTTCCCCCGGGAGAGGGTTGGGAACTGTCATCGCTGGTGGGGGCAATGACACTGATGGCGCGGGCTGAAGGACCGCTCATATGGCCCTCTCCTGCTCAGCCACGAGATACTCATTCTGAGCCGCCGCCAGAGTCAGCCCCAATGCTGGGTCGTTCACAGGGCGACTCGGGGACTGTGCCAGGTACTCACTGGTGACATGCTTGTGCAGGTCACCGATGGGGTTGTAGGTTACGAGCTGGTCATAACCCCGGGCACGTCTCTTTTTCGAGACGTGTGTCATGACCTGTCTATTTCCCTTACCCCGCTGCCTCTACGTTCCTCCTCATCACTCCCTAGCATCTTCGCCAGAGTTCGCCTCACCCTTCGACCACTCTTCCTCTACGTCCACTCCATTCGCTGTTCACCCCATTCTCCGAACTGCTATTCGCTGCTGGCACATTTCGCCAGCAGGCACGCCATCAAATACAATCGATACCATTACCCGGCGTGATGGTTCATCACTAGCCCCATCATCTTCTCGTTTTACGACCGTTCATTTCCGACTTCCGACCTTCAGTTCCGCAACACTTTCCGCCCCTCCGATATTTCCGACATTCCGCCCCTTGTTCTATTCCCTTGTTCTTTCGACTCTATTACTCGGACCCACCGGACCCGCTTCATCGTTCATCAAGACCATATATCCGGTCACCCTTGTAGTTCGTTGTCAGACATGTTTTCCCGACCCCTTGTCCTTTGCCATTGTTTTACCTTACCCTGAACCCCCCTTGTAGTCCCATTGTTCCCAATTAGTTAGTTCCCACGCATTGTCTACTTGACTTTCGCTTCCCCTGGAATTTGCTTAATACTACCCCATTACCTGTTGTCTCAGCTCTTTGTATAAAAGCCTGTCATGTATGTCTGTTATTCTGCAATCAGATAATCACCTTCGATACTTGATTTCCTTCGCTCCATCTCCTGTTCTTAGCACAGCGAGTCTAGCAAGACCTCAGTCTCTCCGCCTTCCGTCTTCCGCCTCAATTCCGCCTCAAGTTCCGACCAACCTTCAGTTCAGTACATTCCGTCTTCCAACCCATTTCCGAAATACCTAGGACGATAGTTCATTGGGGGCGCAACCTACAAGTTGAAGCCGCTGTCCTTTCCAGTTCTGACTTAGCGGAAATCACAATACGTAACATCTCAATCCAACTCCCTTTAGGTGTTCATATGGTTGGGATGCATTCGCAGGGCGTCCTACCTGTAGGTCGTGTGGGATCAACCCAGCAGATGAAGAGTCCGTGCAGGGTGGTGTATATGTGGGTCCCAAGGCATATTTCCGTACATAGGTGCCTTCGCCCCCTTTCCTCTCCATTGTTTCATGTTCGCACCCTTCTTTCGCTCTATTGTATGTTTAATCCATCTCTCTGTAATCATGACTGCGCACCCCTATCCAACCCTGACTCATGACGGCCTCTTTCCTATTCGCTGATACCTTACGAGCATTCGATATAAGTAGTTTACATTCGCATGTATATTTCCCAGTTCAATTATCATACGTCCATCTTGTGCATACTTGACCTCGCTGTGATCATCGTCTTGAGCCTTCTCCTGTAGATTTCTATCTTCGACAAGAAGAGGACTTGGGCATCACTGGTGAGTTCTCATACTTCATCTTCGTTACCTTAGTCTTCGAACTATTTTCTGTGCTGTCGGCGAAGGGCTCTGAAGGAGCACCTTCGCCGGCGAAGGGATTGTCGCTACTTAGACAGCCCTTCCATGACACCTTGCACGTTACATCGTCAAGTGCCACGGGCTATTTCGCTATGACTGTAGATAGGGCGAGCTCCGTTCGGGCAACCCTCTTATCTTGTGAACATTTGTTGGTTCACCTATTCGCCAAATGGCATACTTATTCGCACAAGTTATTCAGGCATTCGCTGTGTTCACTAATACACGATATTAACGCCTAAAAGCCAATCTTGACAGTGCTGTGGGCGGTCTGGATCGTAGTGTTCAAGATCTGGGTCGTCTGAGTAGAAGCCATCGGGGACGTCGACTATCGATGCTGGTGGCTCGCTGGGGCCCGTGGAGGATGGGCTGGGTGGGCTGGTTATCCGCGCCATGAGACCTGGCACGGGTTGGCCCAGGGTGGGGTTAGGGGTGGCGATTCGATCCGCCAGCCCTGTTTTGGCATATGATGGCAACGGGGCCATCGTGCTGGACGATGGGCCCGCCACGGGTCGTGGGGCAGGCTCTGCTCACTTCACGGTCGTGAGCTTGCGCTGTAGGGTCTGGACCAACTTCCCCTCCCTAAGGTCACGTGTGGTCAACTGCGCTTTCCTTACTGCGTGGCGTTCGACCTTGTTGACCCACATTGGCCATGCCGTGTACACGGTGGTGCTGACATCCTTTTCCGCCAGTTGGACGCAGTTGGCGTCTGTGGCGGTTTTCAGGTGTGCTGCGAATGACGCACAGTTGTCGCACCCGTTGGGATGGACGATGGCTAGGCCATTTTTCCATCCCACGATTTTCCAATGCTTCTCAGTTGTTGTAGGAGCACTGAGGATTGCTGTGGCCCCTTGCTTGGGGGCTGCTGGTGGTGTTGTGGACGTTGAGTGATCGATGTCCATGCCATCTTTGGCTGGCATCATCTTTGTTAGAAGGTGATGGCTTCTCAAAAAGCAATGCGCCTCGGAAAGATCCAAGGTGAAAATTTAAGCGACGCTGTCGGCATGACCTGGCATCTCACGTGATCTGCACTTGACCTACGCGACCTGGTGTCTTTTAGGCAGGTCGTGTGGCTTAGTCACACCCCAGAGCTCTAGGTAGTGGTCTAGAGCTTCCAGGTCTTTACACGCTGGCATGAGCTCCCATGTCATGTCACCGAGGGTCCATTGGACCTGAAATTCCAGGTCCTTTGAATTTATCCATCTATGGGATAAAATCTCATCGACGAGCCATTCCTCCTCATTGTTTGTGCTGAAGTGGTAGAACGACTTCACTTCTAGACGAGGGAATAGATCGTCATTGTTGGCCTCATCTCGTTGTATGAGGCTGGTGTGGAAGACGGGTGTGACGCACCTGTTCTTCAGCTCATCTGGTAGCTTAAGAGTTACCGTCGAGGCCTCGTTGTGGGCCTCAATTATGCAATATGGGCCAATGTATCGTGGCACCAGCTTCCTGGCCCTTCCTTTGGGCAGGGTCAGGTTCTGAGTGGATAGGTATATGCAGTCGCCGGCCACGTACATGTTGCTATCTTGGCGTTTCTTATTTGCGTGAAACGCCTGTGTTACACAGTGCTCCAGTATGGCATCGTGCACCATCATCAGTTTCCAGCGAGCCTGTTGTGTGAACCGGGACACTCCCTTGAAAGGACTGTCCACTGTCATGGGCATGTCAATCTGCAGCATGTACCCGTGATTCAGCTCAAAGGGAGCAAACCCTGTGGTGGCGCTGACATTGCTGTTGATGGCCACTTCGACTATTGGGCACTTGTGTGCCCAGTCTTTCTGGTTGTCTTTGACAACCGTCTGTAGGATCTGTCCTATCGAGCGGTTGGCCCACTCGGTGGCTCCATCCATCTGTGGATGGAACACGGTAGCCATGAGGAGCTTCGTCCCCATGAACCGCTGAAGTTCATGCCAGAAGATCAACGTGAACTTTGAGTCTCGATCAGAGATGATAGAGCCAGGGACTCCGTGGAGCCTGACGACTTCCTTGAGGAATAGCCAGGCTACTTCCTTTGCTCTGACCCTCGCTGTCATTGGGACGAGGTGGATGTGTGAAGTCAGCCTGTCTATGATTACCATGAGGTAATCACAGCCGTCTGATTTGGGCATCAGCCCCATGAAGTCGATTCCGATTGACTGCCACGGCCTGTCTGGGATGGGCAGGCTGTGCAGCAGGCCCTTGGGCTTCTGGGTGCCAGTTTTGTTCATCTGGCACCTCGCCCATGAGATGCAGAACGTCTCGATGTCGGGGCCCATACCTTGCCACCAGTATGCCCTTCGAATATAATTTGAAGTCTTCATGTGGCCGTAGTGACCCACGGTACTGTGTGCTTGATCGATTATGATTTTGATCAGCCTCCTTCCCCCGTGAAAAACAGTCTGGGGGATGGCAATGACATCTCGTTTGAGCTGATTTTTTGTCCATATCAGCCCATCCTTGATGCTGAACCTTGGGTGGGCATCTGGGTATGCCATGATCTTCAAGAATATGGTGTCTTTGTGGTATGCATTGCGCAGGACCTTTGGCAGGTCCATGTCGCCCTTGATGCTCACGCACCGAGGTGTACCGTCATTGCCTAGCAATGGCGTGGATGTCGTCATCGGCTTCAGGGGCAACGTCCATCTCCGGGTCCCATGCGGGACCTCCATGCAGGGCGGTGGCCTTGGCTGTCCGTGCCTCCGTTTTCTCTGCAAGGCGGGTCGACCGCCTCGTGGCGGCTTACTGTACCTCGATGTATCTGTCGGTGGGCAGTAGTTCTCCATCTGGATCGAGGCGTTCGTCTGCATTGACGAACACGTGTTCTGGATGTCGATCATCGCTCGTGTCACTCTCGTAGTATTGAGAGAGACAGTCCGTGACCTTGTTTTCAACACCGTCAACATGCACAGTGTTGAAGTTGAAGCGGGAGAGGAACTCCCACCATCTGACCTGACGGTCGGATATGTTCTTCTGGGTCTCGAAATATTCGAGACCCTTGTGGTCAGTCACTAGGGTGAACTTTCACCCCAGGAGCTCGTCCTCCCATTTCATCAGGGCCTCGAGCACGGCGATTGTCTCGTGCTCATGGGTCCTATAGTGCTGTTGGGCCACACTGAACTTCTTTGACAAGAAGCCAACTGGCTGGCATGTTTTCCAGTCGGGGCCCTGGCCATATACGGCACTGACATCCGACTTTGATCCATCCGTGATGACCCATATAGGGTCATTGCTTTGGGGGTCGACCAGTCGTAGGATGGGGGCCTTGCAGGCCAGTGCCTTTATGCTTTGTAGGCACTTGTCCAGCAGCGGTGTCCATTGGAATGGCCGGTTATTGCGGACACACCCTGATAATGGGGTGGTGTATGTGCTCACGTCTGGCATGTAATGTGCCAGGTATTGTACAAGCCCGAGGAAGCGTTGGACATCATTGAACGTCCTGGGCCTCCTCCATTCGTGGATGTGTTGCATTTTGTCCACATCCACGTGCACGCCTTGGCCGTCTATGATGTGGCCAAGGCACTCCATATGTTCTGAGTAAAGATCGACTTTCTTCTTGCTCAAGAAGAGGTGGTTTTTGCGTAGTCTATCAAAGACTATGCCGAGGTGTTCCTCGTGCTCCTTAATGGATTGTGAAAATGAATATGTCGTCCATATACATGTGGACAAAGCGACCTATGCAGTCGCAGAAGATTGCTGTCACCAGATGTTGGAACATCGATGGCGCATTGCAATCTCCCATCTGAATAACTTGACTTCGGAACGTGCCAAGTATCGTTGCAGGCCATCTTTGCGACGTCTTCAGGACAGATCCGGATCTGCTCATATGTCTGATATTGGCAGCGCGCTATGTTGCTGTGGATAACGTCCTTCACCGTATTCTCATTCTGCTGTCGCAGGTCCAAGACTATGCGTAGCATGCCGTTTTTCTTTGGCACGCAGAGCATTGGCACCTGTTACGTATCGAGATTTCCGCTAAGTCGGAACTGGAAAGGACAGCGGCTTCAACTTATAAGTTGTGCCCCCAATGAACTATTGTCCTAAGTATTTTGGAACGCGGATCGGAAGTCGGAAAGTACTGAACTAAAGGTAAGTCGGAACTTGGGTCGGAACTGAGTTGGAAGGCGGAAGGTGGAGAGACGGAGGGCTTGCTAGACTTGCTGTGCTAAGAACAGGAGATGGAGTGAAGGAAATCAAGTATTGAAGGCGATTATCTGATTTCAGAATAACAGACATACATAAGAGGCTTTTATACAAAGAGCTGAGACAACATGTAATGAGGTAGTACTACGCAAATTCTGGGGGGAGTGGAAGTCGGGTAGACATACGTGGGAACTAACTAATTGGGAACAATGGGACTACAAGGGGGGTTCAGGGTAAGGTAAAACAATGGCAAAAGAACAAGGTGTCAGAAAACATATCTGACAATGAACTACAAGGATGACCGGATATATGATCTTGATGAATGATGAAGCGGGTCCAGTGGGTCCAAGTAATAGAGTCGAAAGAACAAGGGAGTAGAACAAGGGGCGGAATGTGTGCGGAACTGAAGGTCGGAAATCGGAAATGCACGGTCGTAACAGTATCTCCCTTCTAAGGTCGAGCCCCGCGAGACCACAAGTCAGATCACGTGACCTGTGAACAAACACGCCGGAGTTTGAAAGATAGGCGGGAAGCAAAACACGTCTTCGTCCTAATCCAACATGAGCTCCCAATTTGACTTCTCCAAAATGTCCAGCACTGAGATGAAAAAGCATTTCGACGACATGCTTGCGCAAAAGGAGTTGGTGGAAAAACAAGTGGCCGAGGAAGCTGCACAGAAAGAGAAGGAGCGCCTGGAAGAGGAGTGCAAGGAGAAGGAGTGCAAGGAGAAAGAACCCTGGGACCAGGAATGGAAGGAGAAGGAGAAGAAGGACTGTGAACACCGCGAGGAGGAGCAGAAACGGGACGTGGCTAAGAAAGCTGCGGAAGACAAGGCCGTGGCAGAGAAGGCGGGAAAACAACGGGTGAGTCAGAAATGTTGTATGGGGAGTTCCGGTTGTTAACGGAATGTCTTTCCAGAAAATCGTTGAATCTGAGTCCGAATCAGACTGGGAAAGCACGGCGGAAAGTATGCCGTCCCCAGAGGGCAAGGGGAAACAAAAAGAAGTCGCCCCTATGTTGAACGTTGTTGCGGAACGAAAATGGAGGGCGGATGAGTTCCAACAGGCCAGGAAAAACAAACTGGCTCGGATGCTGGAGTTAAGGGAGTTGGGACCGGAAAATCCCGTGACAAAGAAACAGAAAACACGGGATGATGACGAAGAAGAGAAGGCCCCGTGCGACCCTTGCGAGTCAAAGGGGCTGGATTGCATTTGGTCCAGAAATCCGTGGGAAATGTCTTGCGAGCAATGCTGTGACAAGAAACGGCATTGTGTTGTGGACAGGTGTGCCGTGAGGGTGGAAAGGAAGTGGAAAAAGGTCGAGGCCGGGAGGCCTGAAACCCCTAAGTCGAAACCTGGACCAAGTGGGGGAAATTCCATGGAAGCGTTTCCGGTAACCAGAAACTCGGAGGCAGCGGTACTGAACCGCTTCACCATGTCCTATCCGCGACTTGACATCGCCAGGTCGCTGAGGGCCATGAGGAAAATGCAATGTGAAGTGCGGGACATTATGCTGGACATGGCGGAAGTCCAGCAACATCAGGTTCTGTCGATACAGAACCAGATGACTGTGATGTCCACAGTCTTGGAACAGCTGATGCGGGAAATGCGGTGGCAGAACGACTTGGTCTGGGACCGAATGGAGTTGTGACTGCGGGAGCAGGAGAATGGGGCGGAAGTGGGTCCGAGTGAGAGGGCAGGAACGAGGGAAAGGGTGGAAACAGAGTTGGTGAGTGTTGAACTGGGACATGCGGAAAAAGAGTCGGAAGCGGAGAACGAGGGTGAGGCGGAAACAATGAGGGAGGAGTAGGGGTCGAAAAACTTGTAAATAATTTCTTGAAGTGTCGGAAAGTGCAGTAACGGAAATTAATCGGATTTGACTTGTGACTTGAAAACTGTAAGAATCAATGAGGGTATCGGAAGTGGGATCGGAAATGACTATGGCGCGGAAATGGGGCCAGGATTGTCAGGATATGTCTTGTGAAAATCAGAGACGAGATCAGAGGCGTGATCTAGTTCCGTGGCAGAAATCCAGGAAGTCTCTTCATCGGTGTTTTCATAGCCTGCCCACTTGACCAGGTACTGGAGTTGGCAGCGGTATCGTCTGTAGAGCTTGGAGTTGAGAATTTCCAATATCTCATATTCCAGTTCTCTGTCGATGATCACTGGCGGAGGCGGAGGTTGTTCTCGATTCGGAATTGTATTCGGAACTGCGGGCTCAAGCATGGAGACGTGGAATACTGGGTGTACTGTGCACATATTGTCAGGAAGTCTGAGAGTGAAAGAACGACTGCCGGCCTTAGTGATGATCTCGTAAGGACCGAGGTATTTTTCAGAGAGCTTCTTCGAGGGGCGGGTGGTGTGGAAGTTTTCGGCTTTGACAAAGACTTTGTCACCTATCTTGAATGCCGGTTGCGGAAGGCATTTCTGATCGGCAGAAGTTTGGTATCTCTTTTGGGCAGTGGAAATGTTCTCTCGGAGGTGCTGGTGAAGCTCGACGAGTTCCACAACGAAATCTCAGGCTCTGGCAGAGGCGAGGTCGTGTTCAGAGTGGATTGCGAGATTCGGGTGATAGCCTTTGTTGGTGTAGAAGGGCGAAATTCCGGTCGTGGCGGAAGGCGCATTGTTGTAAGCAAATTCCGCGAGCGGAAGGAGGTCGGACCAATTGCTGTGTTGGTAGTTGCAATAGACATGGAGGTACTGCTCAAGGGTCTGATTAGTATGTTCCGTTTGGCCGTCACCTTCGGGATGATAACCAGAAGTGAAGTGGAGCTTCATGTCGAGAGCTTTGCCGAGTGTGCGGAAAAAGGATGACATGAATTCTGATCCACGGTCGGAAGTGACATGGGAAGGGATTCCGTGCTTGGAAAAGACGTGGAGCATGAAGAGCTGTGTGAGCTGGGCAGAAGTGATGGTGTCGTAAGTTGGAATAAAGATAGACTGCTTTGTGAGGTGGTCAACGATAACTAGAATGGTATCATAGCCAGATGACTTAGGAAGTTTCTCGATGAAGTCCATGGATATTGAATTCCAGGGTTGTTCTGCGATCGGAAGTTGCTTCAGGAGGCTGTACGGTGTGTGACGTTGGGGCTTGGCACGCATACAGGTGGTGCATGACTTGCAGTAGTCTTGGACCATCGTGTGGAGGAGGGGCCAAGTGTAGGTACGTCGGATGATGTCGAGGGTCTTGTTCTGGCCTTGGTGTCTTGAGAGTGGGTGATCGTGGCTTTGCTGAAGTACGCAAAGTCGTAGATTGTTGGTATCTGGAACATATATCTGGGACTTGTAGCGGAGAAAGTTGGAATTGAGGGACCATCCAGGACTGGTTGGGTCATCAAGGTGGGTTGCGGAGATGGGGTCGGAACGAAGTGCGGAACGGATGTCAGAATGGAGAGACTCGGTGTCCATAATGATTGTGGCGCAGAGTAGCGGAAACTGCAATGCTGTGGCATGCAGGGACGATGCCAACTGCTCAGTTGAGAATACCGGGCAGAAATTGTGCAGATTAACACTGGCATAGTTGCTACTTCCCTCTTTTGGGTAGACGTCCCAATGTCTAGTGAGTGTGTCGGGTTTTGCTCCGAGCGTTCCGGGGCAGAAGCGGATCACCATGTTGAACTGTGAGAGATATTCAGACCAACGGACTTGACAGTGAGTCAAAATCTTAGTAGTTGCAAAATACTCAAGGTTTTTATGATCCATAACAACATTGATCGGATAAGTTGGACCTTCGAGGTAGTGGTGCCAGATTTTGAAGGCTTCGAAGATCGCAAGTAGTTCCTTATCGTAGACGTTGTAGTTGAGTTCTGGGGCGGAAAAGGTGTGGGAATGAAAAGTGATCGGATGAATTTCTCCGTCGTCAGGGGAAATGATGGAAAGAATGGTGGCTAGTGCGTAGTTGGAAGCGTTGGTTTCGAGTACAAGTTGGGCATCTGGAATCCAGAAACCGAGTATAGGAGCCGTAGTGAAGGCCGCCTTGAGGGCTTCGAATGTGGAATGGCATTCCGGAGTGAAATTCCATGGAGCACCCTTCCAGGTGAGACACGTGAGCAGAACAGTAATGTCGGAAAAGTTATAAATGAATCGCCGGTAAAATTGGCGAAGCCAAGGAAGGACTGTACATCCTTAACACGTCGGGGTTCCGGCCATTCTTGAATTGCCTTGACTTTGTCCTCTGCCATGGTAAGACCTGTTGGAGAGAGGATATAGCCTAGGTATTCGACCGTGTCGCGATGCCATTCGCATTTCTCTGCTTTCGCGTAGAGGTGGTGTTTGCGTAGATGGTGGAGTACTTCGCGGACATGTTCCCAATGTTCTTCCGGTGTGTTGGAATAGATGAGGATGTCATCAATGTAGACTAGAACACATACATCAAGGAGGTCGGAAAATACGTTGTTCATAAAGCGCTGAAAAGCGGCGGGAGCATTGGTTAGACCAAAAGGCATGACAACCCACTCAAAAGCACCGTAATGGGTGTGGAAAGTGGTTTTCCACTTGTCACCTTCGCGGATGCGGACAAGGTGATAAGCGTGCCAGAGGTCAATTTTGGTGTAGATCTTTGCCCTGCGGGGAGTGTCAAGGAGGTTGGAAATGCGCGGAAGCGGATATTTGTCCTTCTTAGTGAGGGTATTGAGTCTGCGGAAATTGATGCAGAGGCGGAGAGATCCATCCTTCTTCCTGACGAACGACCAGAGCCATGCAGAGACAGCGAAGGGCGGATAAAGCCCATGTTGAGGTGTTCATCGAGGAACTCTCAGAGAGTCTGGGGTTCACTTTGCGAAAGGGAGTAGATTGGTCTGAGGGGCGGAGATGCTCCTTCTTCCAAATCTATCTTCAGATCATAAGGTCGATGTTCGGCGGGTTTATCGGCTTTGGCCTTGTTGAACATGTCCTGGAAGTCATGATATTCGTCCGGAACTGAGCTCATGTTGACTGGAGTGGAAGTTGAGGTGGAACGAGCCTTGACTGAAGCCGAATCAGAAAGGTGAACCTGGAAAACGGTCGTATCTTCTTGCCGTTGCAATATGCGGAAAGCGGTGGCGGAAATGAGCGCAATTCGAGGAGCTTCGAGGGATGGAGGTGCTAAAGCAGGACTGGAGTGTGGAACTGAATCCACGAGCAGAGTTGCAGAAGAGGCCTGAGCCATCTTTGCGGACGACGTCAGAATAGATGGAAGTTGATCCGGGGTATGGAACTGTATTTGACCCAATGTCCAGTTAATCGACGGATTATATCGGGTGAGCCAATTGTGTCCTAGTACAATGGAACAGCTAGCATCTAGCGGAGTAACGTAAAACGTAACTTCATGGTTGTCCCCAGTAGCAAAACGGATAGACAGGTCCACGACTTGGGAGATTGCCGTGTTGGATGACCCGTCGAAAAGACGGAGCGGAATTGTCAGAAGGTTGCAGGTCGGAAGTTTATGCTTCAAAACAAAGTCAGAATCAAGGAAACAATAAGTTGAACCAGAGTCGATCAATGCTGTAAATGGGGGTGCGGAAATTGTGTCGGAAGTCAGCAGAACTGAGAGGGAGTCAGAGGATGAAAGAGCGGATGTGTTGAGTTTAACCTCATTTGTTGCACGAATGGAGTCAACACAGCCCTCAGCTTGTGCGGAGGTCGGAGGACTGCTGACTATTTTTTTGCATCCGTAGCGGGAGTTGCTTCGGATTTCTCTTCTGTCTTGGCTGCACGGCCCTTGGCCTTAGCAGCAGAAGCGGAAGCTCGGGTGCAGTTGCAAGTGACGTGACCACCTTTACCGCAGAAGAGGCAAAGATTGTTGTCCATGCAATGCTGGCATTCTGCGGGGGTTAGTTTTCCGTCCTTCCCAAGTTTGTCGGAAAGGTCCGGAGTGCTTTTCCAGGTGTTGGTGTTTGAACCAGAGGCAGGGTTGTTGTGTGGTGTGGAAGTGTTGTTCCGGTTGCCAGAGTTGGAGCTGGAACTGTTGTTGTTGTTTCTGGAGTCGTTGTTTCCGGAATTGGTCTTCTTCTTGTATTTATCAGACTTCTTGTCGGAAGACTTGTTGTTCTTGCTCTGGGCGGAAGTTTCACGAGCGATTTCGGAATGTCTTTCCCAGTAGCGTGAATCGATAGATAGGGCTAGGTTGCGGAGGTCGGTGAGGGTGGCGGGTTTTCCGACACGGGCAATTTCATCCTTGATCCAGGATGGCAGGCTGTCAGGGGACACCCTGTTTTCCATTTCCAGTTCCGACACCACGCCCAGTTCCGACTCCATTTCCGACTCCGGTTCCGGTTCCGATTCCATCTCCGCATCCGCTTTCGGGAACGATTCCGCTTCTGGGAGAACTTCCACCAGTTCCGTTCGCCTTGCCAGTTCCACTCCAATTTCCGACTTCCGCCCCGGAACAGTGTCGGAAATCAAGCGACTCGCATAATAGGTGGCATCAAGGGTCGATCAAGGGTCAGGGGGATGCAGGGTTGATGGCGGGTGCCAATTGTTGTCCCTGGCTGCGCAGCGTAGTATAATACGGGCTCGCTGACATTGGGGGTCCTTAGACTTTTCTCTTTGGATTTCCCCTTGTCAGGTGAGAATCCCCTCTCTTGTATGCTCTGTTCATTTATACAGACTTTGGATTTCCCCTTGTCAGTTGTGTGGTAGTGAGGTCTCCACAACTAGCCAGGGTTGCCCTTACAGCAGAAAAGTCTCTCCCATAGAGGACCGGCGGTCGTACTGCGCGTTGCAGCCGCCATAGGTGCGTTCGGAATCGGAGACAGCGACTCGGAGATCGCAACCTCTTCCGCACACACAGCGTACGACAGCCCTTCTTACGTCGAGCTCCCAACCCCGGAAATCCCGTCCCACATTTCTCCTTCCGACATGGATCCGGACGATCGTCTTCGGAATATGGAGGAGGAATTGACGCGGAACCGGATGAAGACCGACGCGATTGAAACAGCCTTACAAGCGATTTTGGCTAAGTTAGATATTCCACAAGGTGGTGGAAATGAAATGTTGGATAATCCGGATTTCGGAAAAGCGGAACTAGCGGAGGAGAGAAAGTCCGCGAAGTTAGCAAAGGTCAAACCCGCAACTCCGGCGGACTTTGACGGAGATCGGGAGAAGGGACGCGCATTCTTCAACACATGCAGCATCTACTTCGCAATCGTCGGAGACCTCTTTCCGAACGACCAGGCTCGGATTCACTGGGCATTGTCCTTTTTCAAGTCGGACCGCGCATCCCGTTTTGCAAACAAGGTGATCCGACATGAAGCAAAGGGCAAGGGGAACTACTTCCGAGACTGGGACGCCTTCGAGAAAACATTTTCCGACCAGTTCTGCCCAAAAAATGAGCAGCTCACAGCCCTTACGAAGCTCGAGGGGACCAGCTGGTACCAGGCCAAGGATCCGGTCGATGACTATATCGATCGCTTCCAGGAGCTCATCGACCTTGCGGAGTATGATGACGACAAGATGATCGTCATCAAATTCCGACGAGGACTCGATCCGACACTCCAGAACCAAGTTGCGCTGCTTGGGGATGGAGCTCCGGACTTTGATGACCCGGAAGGGTGGTACCAAGCTGCACAGAGGGTGTCCCGGAACAGGGAAGCAAATGAGGCCTTCGTGGAGACGAGCCGGAATATGACGCGCAGTTCCACTCGTCCTACTCCACCTGTGCCAAAATCCGGAAGCGCATTCATTCCCTTGCGGAAAGTATTTCCGACGCTTTCTCCGCCCGCTCCTATTAGGAACCATAGCCCTCCTCCCTCGAAGAGTGGCCCTGCCCCGATGGATGTTGACCGCATGCGCGGAAAAGGCCGCGGAACTATCACCTGCTTCCGATGTCAACAACCAGGCCACTATGCCCGCGAGTGCCCCCAAGCATTTGACATCCGGCTTATGACCACAGAGGAGAAACTCGAGCTCCTTCCAGAGTTCCTCGCACTTGCGGACATAAGCGGAGTGCCTACTGCGGAAGGAGTTTCCGAAAATGCGGAACATGGCGCATCGGAAGCGGAAGATGCGTCGGATTTTGTGACGCGCAGCGGGTGAGATGTGTGCCCCTGCTGCCTGTACATAACCGGTTTGCCTGTCTTGAAGTAGAGAATGAAAAGCCCCAACTCCCCTCACTTCATACAGACCCACCGGATAAAGTCACACAAAAGCCAAATCCGACACCCCGTCTATCCCGCATCCGCCCTTGGGAGAGACGCCTTCCGAAGCGCTATGTCGTTGCTGCCACCCCTGGCCCCAAGTCACTAGTCATTAAGGTAGAGATCCAGACGACAGATACGGCGGAAGTCAAATCCGGACCCGCCCTTGTCGATTGCGGGGCCACTGGTCAGTTTATGAACCGGGACTATGTGGAACGGAACCGACTGACGACGCGGAAGTTGCAACGTGCAATCCCGGTGTTCAATGTGGATGGAAGCCCCAATGAGGCAGGGTCCATCACGGAGATAGTGGACACAATTCTCCGCTACGATGGACACTCGGAACGCACTTCCTTCGCTGTCACCAGCCTGGGGAAGCAAGACATCATCCTTGGGTTTACCTGGCTTCAAGAGCACAACCCGGAGATCAATTGGCAGACTCGGAAGGTACTGATGAGTCGATGTCCAGCCAAGTGTCACATGTGCCGGTCGGAAATGCGGAAGGAGCACCAGGAGCAGCGGAAGACCGAACGGCTCATACAGACATGTCGTTCCGGCCCCCATCCACTGCTTGCAGAAGAAGACTCGGAAGCGGAATTTGACCCGGATCCCACTTCCAATTCCAATTCCAATTCCAATTCCGACGCCATCCGACTCGGCCTGGAAGACGCTCTGACGGAAGGGGAGCGCTTGCTGTACGTAAACCTTCCGCCGGAGGCGGAACACATCCGCGCCACCGGAAATATTTCGCAACGCCTTGCTGAAGCCTCTAAGAGGTATGATAGAGTGGAGGCGGAAATTCCGGAGTACCTGCGGGAGTTTGAGGACGTCTTCTCCAAGGAGTCGTTTGATGCCCTGCCTCCGCGGAAACTGTGGGACCATGCCATCGAGTTGGAGCCTGGGTCGAAGCCCACCAACTGCAAGGTCTACCCGCTGTCACCCAAGGAGCAGGTAGAGCTCGATGCATTCCTTGCGGAAAATCTCCGTACAGGGAGGATCCGCCCCTCCAAGTCACCCATGGCATCTCCGGTGTTCTTCATCAAGAAGAAGGACGGCTCGCTCAGACTTGTGCAGGATTACCGGGCCTTGAATGCGATCACGATCAAGAACCGGTACCCCATTCCGCTCATTTCCGAATTGATCACACAACTCCGCGGGGCGAAGTACTTCACCAAGCTGGATGTCCGCTGGGGCTTCAATAATGTCCGGATCCGGGAGGGAGATGAGTGGAAGGCCGCATTCCACACCAACCAAGGACTCTTTGAGCCACAGGTCATGTTCTTTGGCCTCACCAACAGTCCTGCCACGTTCCAGACAATGATGAATGACATTTTCCGTGACATGATAGCAGAAGGGGTTGTCTGCGTCTACCTCGATGACATCCTCATCTTCACAAAAACAATGTCCGAACATCGGGAAGTCGTGCGGAGAGTGCTGGAACGACTCCGGGAGTACAACCTGTGTCTCAAGCCGGAAAAGTGCGAATTTGAGCGGACGCGGATAGAGTATCTTGGGTGATCGTGTCGGAAGGAAAGGTGGAAATGGACCCCGTCAAGGTTTCCGGTGTGTCGGATTGGCCGGTGCCGCGGAACAAGAAGGAAGTCCAGTCCTTCATTGGGTTTGTCAATTTCTACCGGCGGTTCATCAAGGACTTCTCCTGCCACGCCCGTGCCCTCTTCGACCTCACCAAGAAGGAGGTTGGATGGCGGTGGGGAGAGCCGGAACGGGCCTCCTTTGACAAACTCAAAGAGCTGATCACTTCCGCCCCGGTCCTGATCTTTCCCGACGACTCTCGCCCTTACCGAGTGGAGGCGGATTCTTCCGACGCAGCTACCGGGGCGGTCTTGTCGCAACAGTCATCGGAAGAAGGTGGGGGGTGGCATCCGATTGCCTTCTTCTCTAAGAGTCTCAGTCCGGTCGAGCGAAACTACGAGATCCATGACAAGGAGATGCTGGCAATCATCCGAGCGCTGGAGGAGTGGCGACACTTCCTCGAGGGTGCTCTATGCCCATTTGAGATCTGGACAGACCACAAGAACCTTGAGTATTTCCGCACGTCTAAGAAGTTGAACCGACGACAAGCACGGTGGTCCCTACACCTGTCCCGGTTTGACTTCATGCTCCACCACCGCCCCGGCCGCACCATGGGCAAGCCCGATGCCCTATCCCGCCGTGCGGATCATGGAAGCGGAAGCGGAGACAATGCGGATATGACACTGCTCCGCCCAAGTCTCTTTGCAATCCGCGCCCTAGAAGGAGTGACTGCAGTTGGAGCGGAAGCGGAAATGCTCCGGGACATCCGGAGACAGTATCGGAATGGAGAGAAGGAGGAGTCGGTAGTGAAGGCAGTGGAGGAACTTCGGAAAGGGCACTCACGGTCTGTACGGGCAGCGGAATGGTCGGAACGGGATGGGCTGCTCCACTTCAGAGGCAAGGTCTACGTTCCAGATGGGGCGGACCTCCGCCGCCGCATCGTGTCCCAGCACCATGACACACGGGTCGCTGGGCATGCTGGCAGGTGGAAGACGCTGGAGTTAGTGGCTCGGAATTACTGGTGGCCTCAGATGTCCCGCTACATTGGACAGTACGTGAAGACATGTGACCTTTGTCTCCGAACCAAAGCGCAACGACATCCACCCGTCGGAGAACTTGTTCCGCTCCCGATTCCCAAATCCCGCTGGGACACCATCAGCGTCGACTTCATTGTTGAACTCCCAGAGTCTCATGGCTACGACGCGATCATGAACGTCGTGGATTCGGTAAGCAAGGTGTCCCACTTCATTCCGACGCACACGACGATCACAGCCCTCGGAGCGGCCCGCCTGTTCCTTGCCCATGTCTGGAAGTTGCACGGGCTCCCGAAGCAAGTGGTTTCCGACCGAGGTCCGCAGTTTGTCGCGGAACTGACTCGGGAGCTCTACCGCCTGCTCGGCATAAAGCTAGCTACCACCACGGCGTACCATCCGCAGGGTGACGGACAGACGGAACGGGTCAATCAGGAGTTGGAGCAATATCTCCGCCTCTTTGTCAATGAGAGGCAGGACGACTGGGATGAATTACTTCCGCTGGCGGAATTCCAATACAACAACCATGTCCATTCCGCCACACAACAGACTCCCTTCATGCTCGACTCCGGACGACACCCGCGGATGGGCTTCGAACCACGCCAGGCTGAGTCCCGACTCGAGACGGTCAATGAGTTCCGAGACCGCATGGACTCCACCCTTTCGGAAGCCAAGTCGGCCCTTGCAAAGGCCAAGGATGACATGGCGAGGTACTACAACCAACGCCGGGTTCCTGCCCCAGAGTACCAAGTTGGAGACAAGGTGTATCTAGATGCAAGTGACATCCGCACCACACGCCCTTCACAGAAGCTTGCCCACCGCTACCTTGGGCCCTTCACAGTGACGCGGAGGGTTGGACGGAATGCATACCGCCTGCGACTTCCGATGTCCATGTCCCGCCTCCACCCCGTCTTCAACGTGGTGAAGTTACTCCCTATGCTTGAGGACCCAATTCCAGGTCGGAAGGCTCATCCGCCACCTCTGCCAGAGATTGTAGATGGGGAGGAGCACTATGTGGTGGAACGGATCCTGGACAGCCGGTTTGTGCGAGGACGACTCCAATTCCTCGTGAAATGGGAAGGGTACGGGTACGAAGAGAATTCGTGGGTCCCGGAGCAAGATGTTTCCGCCCCGGACAAGCTCGGGGAGTTCTATAGGACACATCCCGGTGCCCCTCGCCGGATCCGCTCGTTGGCATTTCAATCCCTCGTGTCCCGTGCTTCGAGGACGCAGCACGCTAGAGAGGGGGTGATGTCAGGGGACACCCTGTTTTCCATTTCCAGTTCCGACTCCATTTCCGACTCCGCTTCCGATTCCGATTCCGATTCCGATTCCATCTCCGCCTCCGCTCTCGGAAATGATTCCGCTTCTGGGAGAACTTCCACCAGTTCTGTTCGCCTTCCCAGTTCCACTCCAATTTCCGAGTTCCACCCTCGGAACAGTGTCGGAAATCAAGCGACTCGCGTAATAGGGGACATCAAGGGTCGATCAAGGGTCAGGGAGGTGCAGGGTTGATGGCGGGTGCCAAGTGTTGTCCCTGGCTGCGCAGCGTAGTATAATACGGGCTCGCTGACATTGGGGGTCCTTAGACTTTTCTCTTTGGATTTCCCCTTGTCAGGTGAGAATCCCCTCTCTTGTATGCTCTGTTCATTTATACAGACTTTGGATTTCCCCTTGTCAGTTGTGTGGTAGTGTGATCTCCACAACTAGCCAGGGTTGCCCTTACAACCTCCACCCCGTCTTCAACGTGGTGAAGTTACTCCCTATGCTTGAGGACCCAATCCCAGGTCGGAAGGCTCATCCGCCACCTCCACCGGAAATTGTAGATGGGGAAGAGCACTATGTGGTGGAACGGATCCTGGACAGCCGGTTTGTGCAAGGATGACTCCAATTCCTCGTGAAATGGGAAGGGTATGGGTATGAGGAGAATTCGTGGGTCCCGGAGCAAGATGTTTCCGCTCCAGACAAACACCGTGAGTTCTATAGGACACACCCTGGTGCCCCTTGCCGAATCCACTTGCTGGCATTTCAATCCCTCGTGTCCCGTGCTTCGAGGACGCAGCACGCTAGAGGGGGGGTGATGTCAGGGGACACCCTGTTTTCCATTTCCAGTTACGACACCACACCCAGCTCCGACTCCATTTCCGAGTCCATTTCCGACTCCGCTTCCAGTCCCGATTCCATCTCTGCATCCGCTTTCATAAATGATTCCGCTTCTGGGAGAACTTCCACCAGTTCTGTTTGCCTTGCCAGTTCCACTCCAATTTCCGACTCCCACTCTCGGAACAGTGTCGGAAATCAAGCGACTCGCGTAATAGGTGGCATCAAGGGTTAATCAAGGGTCAGGGAGGTCAGGAGGGTGCAAGGTTGATGGCGGGTGCCAAGTGTTGTCCCTGGCTGCGCAGCGTAGTATAATACGGGCTCGCTGACATTGGGGGTCCTCAGACCTTTCTCTTTGGATTTCCCCTTGTCAGTTGTGTGGTAGTGTAATCTCCACAACCAGCCAGGGTTGCCCTTACATGCACTGTATGCCGCTGCCCATCTGAACGGTGCATATGCACCATATCCTGCTGGCCCTCCGTATGGTGCACATGAACGGTATCTCACTGCCCTCAGTACGGTGCAGGTGCACCATAGGCCGCTGCCCCTCCGAATGGTGCAGGTGCACCGTATCCCGCTGACCCTCCGTATGGTGCAAATGCACCATATGTTGCCGCCCATCCGCATAGTGCACGTTCACCGTAGGCCGCTGAGCCTCCGTGCGGTGCACATGCACCGTATCACGCTGCCCCTCAGTACGGTGCAGGTGCACCGTAGGCCGCTGCCCCTCCGTACGGTGCATGTGCACCATACAACGCCTGTGGGTACAGTGCACGTGCACCATACAACGCCTGTTGGTATGGTGAATATGCACCATACCCGGCCTGCGCATACGGTGCACGTGCCCCATACTGAGGGTCAGCGGGATACGGTGCACGTGTACAATAACTGCGATGCACCGGGTTGAGGATGTGACCTTGGTTGGACATATCATGCACCATAGGCCGCATGCAGCCCGTCCATGCGGTGCACATCGCGTGCACCATACGCTGCCCGTCCATACAGTGCACGTGTACGATAACTGTGGTGCACCGGGTTGAGGGTTGTGAGATTGGTTGGACAGATTAGAGCGGGACAACGATCTGCAAGACAATGTAACCTCTGGCACATTCTCCAAATGCCGCCGCCCCACCCCGTAGGCCGCCCCTCAGTATGGCGCATGTGCTTGAGGCCTATGAGAGTGGTTGGATAGATTAGAGCGCAACAATGATCTGCAAGACAACTTACCCTCCTGTCCATCTACCGCATATCATGTCGAAACCTTCCCATGGAAAGGGCATCGTTTCTTAGACCTTCCAATGTATGCACAAACGGACCTGGAATGGGTTAATAGAGTACCCAGATGCTTGGCCACTCCCACGAATGTACCTCTGGTCAGTCCAGTCGACTCGATAGTTGTTGTCATTATGTAAGTTAGAATCCACAAAACAGAGCACACAGTGTCATGATTTGGTCACGTGACTACAACTCACGGGCTCGTGCGCAATCCATTACATAAAACTGAGGATGCTTAGATCAGGTGACTATTGCCAAACAACACGTCACCTGTATGCCTCTCACTCCAGCCAACCACTCAAATTGACGAGTTTACCTCGCACCACATCGGTGAGGATCCATGCTGACGTGTGGCTGGGAGACCACTGGATCACGTGGGTGACTCATCGAATAACGCTATAGTAATATAGTGATTTCTTCTTGGTACACACTTCCTCTTTCCTCTAGCTTTTGTTTCCCTAGGGCTGAATTCAGGGATTGTCACAGGCTCATGGGTCATTATTACAGAATGACAGAATGACTACATCATGGCTGTGATCGAGACATTGAGACGCGAGAGACCCAAGACAAATGAAGTCAAAACAGTCGCCATTAAAGAAATTGATGAAAACCTTGAAGTGTGTTATTGATCAAGTTGCATAATGATATGCCCTGATCAATCTGTAGCATTACTTCCCTCACGCAGGACCGTCTAGGTGCACCATACTGAGGGGCAGCGGGATACCGTGCACGCGCACCGTTCGGAGGGGCGGCGGCATACGGTGCAGGTGCACCGTACTGTGAGGGGCAGCGGCTATGGTGTGTTGGGTGCATTTATGCTCCTGCACCAAAATCAAGCATAATATATTCGATTTGCTGTATGGTGTTTCAATCTCTTCTCACATTGTTCTTGTACTATGCATCCATTTCTCTGATTATTTTCGAAATTTTCCAGTCACTCCCTACCTCTCCATTCCATCTTGTTATTTCTATTTTCACAAGCGGCTGCACCCAGCGGAGTCTGAAATGACTTCGACGCGCGAGCTCTTGGGCGCTAAAGGGCCGGGTAGTAGTACATGCACAGTGAGACAGATTTCCCCCTCTCTCAGTGACAAATAAATTCACTGAGAGAGGCAAGTAAATTAGTCTAGTGTTCTTTCGATTTATTGACCTAGAAATTCTCTGTAGTGAATTAATTTCTAGGTAGTGTATAATATATTTAGAGTGACAACTAAATTCACTGAGAGAGTGAATTAATTTCTAGTCTATTCTTTTGAGCCACAAGTCCATACCTACTGCCTATAATTCCTGTCCTCTACATGGTGCCCGTGCACCGTATGGAGGGGCAGCAGCATACAGTGCAGGTGCACCATACGGGGGCCAGTGGCATACAGTGCACGTGCACCGTTCTGAGGAGCAGCAGCCTACGGTGCAGGTGCACCGTACTGAGGCGCAGCGGCCTACGGTGCAGCTGCACCGTACTGAGGCGCAGCGGGATACGGTGCACATGCACCGTTCGGAGGGGCAGCGGCATACGGTGCACGTGCACCGTATGGAGGGTCAGCGGGATATGGTGCACGTGCACCGTACTGAGGGGCAGCGGGATACGGTGCATGCGCACCGTACTGAGGATGCGAGGGGATGGTTCAGGGGTGTTGTAACCACAAGGTAATTTACTGAGGCGCACATACGTGCATATACACGAGTTACGAGTCGAGGCTTCCAGCATGCATGCTGGATCGCATGTGCCACCGAAGCTGAGCCGAGGCACCACACATGCAACGAGATCCGAGTATCAATACATTAGCCCAAACCGGAGATGCAGATCCTGGCGCATTTGTAGGGAGCCGGCTGAATAGTTCAGCATCTATTTAGCCTGTATCAAACCTCCTATCACAGTAGTATAAGTCGCGTTACATGTACCGTAGAAACGACACACGAATCTTATCCGTCCGGCTTCAAGTCACAAGCCGTAGTCCCCTGCGCTCGAGTCAATGCGCACCACGAGTCGAGTCGAGTCTGCCTCTGCGCTCGAGTTAATGCGCATGCCCCTAAAGCACTTCTAATATCGTAATAATAAGGGGAACCGAAGGTAGAGGCCTAGGGACCGGCGTCTGAGTTTCACACCCATGTATTTTACAGCATGTCGTACATGTAATTTACAACGGGCTGTATATGATTCAAACTGCCGGTGTCTGCCGCCTGCCCCCATGAACGTGTTGTTGGGTGCATTTATGCTCCTGCACCAAAATCAAGCATAATATATTCGATTTATTGTATGGTGTTCCAATCTCTTCTCACATTGTTCTTGTACCATGCATCCACTTCTCTGATTATTTTCGAAATTTTCCAGTCACACCCTACCTCTCCATTTCATTTTGTTATCTCTATTTTCACAAGCGGCTGCACCCAGCGGAGTTTGAAATGACTTCGACGTGCGAGCTCTTGGGCGCTAAAGGGCCGGGTGCACGTATATGCTTTCTGAGACAGGATAGTACTCCTCTCTCAGTGACAATAAATTCACTGAGAGAGGCGAGTAGTATTCTTTATATTTTAATAGCATGTTGACTGAAAATCATGTAGTGAATTTGATTCTAGGTATTGTATTAATATAACAGTGACAATAAATTCACTGAGAGAGTGAATTTGATTCTAGCTTTCTAAGAACTCTACCAAACCTTCCCTGCCATAACCCAGAGTGTTACGTATCGAGATTTCCGCTAAGTCGGAACTGGAAAGGACAGCGGCTTCAACTTGTAGGTTGCGCCCCCAATGAACTATCGTCCTAGGTATTTCGGAAATGGGTCGGAAGTCGGAATGTACTGAACTGAAGGTTGGTCGGAACTTGAGGCGGAATTGAGGCGGAAGACGGAAGGCGGAGAGACTGAGGTCTTGCTAGACTCACTGTGCTAAGAACAGGAGATGGAGCGAAGGAAATCAAGTATCGAAGGTGATTATCTGATTGCAGAATAACAGACATACATGACAGGCTTTTTATACAAAGAGCTGAGACAACAGGTAATGGGGTAGTACTAAGCAAATTCCAGGGGAAGCGGAAGTCGAGTAGACAATGCGTGGGAACTAACTAATCGGGGAACAATGGGACTACAAGGGGGTTCAGGGTAAGATAAAACAATGGCAAAGGACAAGGGGTCGGGAAAACATGTCTGACAACGAACTACAAGGGTGACCAGATATGTGATCTTGATGAACGATGAAGCGGGTCTGGTGGGTCCGGGTAATAGAGTTGAAAGAACAAGGGAATAGAACAATGGGCGGAATGTCGGAAATATTGGAGGGGCGGAAAGTGTAGCGGAACTGAAGGTCGGAAGTCGGAAATGAACGGTCGTAACACAGAGTTGCTAACACGTGTCGGCCATTGTTACCAACTAGTGGGTGTCCTGGGGCTCTGCAAAGCAATCGCACTCAACCAGCTCATTATATTCTGGACGATATCCATGCAACTGTTTGGAAACTATTGCGCAAGTGCCAACAACTGTGAATTCACATAGAATGGGTCCCCATCCATGCAGGAGTCGAAGGCAACAATCTTGCCGACGAACAGGCAAAGAAGGCCTCTGGGGGTGACACATCTGACGCCGCTGACCTCCCACAGCTTCTGCAGAAACGGCTGCCGGCAAGCATCTCGGCCCTGAAGGCGCATTGCAAGAAGTCCACACTGCAATGATGGTGGAAGGCCTGGTCCCGCTCCCCACACTTCTAAAAGATGTCCAGAATGGACTCAATGATGCCCAACCAGAAAGTGCACAAGATTCTCAGCGCGCTGCTTTGCCGGGCATCTAGTATCACTGTCCAGCTACGAACAGGTCATGTATCCCTTAACCTTTTCCTTAAAAAGATAAAGGCGACAGACTCGGCACTGTGCAAACGATGCTGGCAACCTGAAACGCTTGTGCACTTTCTCAAACACTGCAAGAGGTTCATGGAACCCTCAGACGCAAAGCAGGCAAGGCCAGTCACTCTGTCTCATGCCTGCTAGGAGACCCAAAGATCCTCCCTGCCACCCTCCGATTCATCCAAGACACTGCCCGCTTCAACTGATACATGGACATCGCCCCACACGAAGACAACCCAGCCTAAGCCCATCTTCTCATGAATCTGCTGCTCAACACAGATACTGACTCATCTCTCACAGCGGCCCAACACCCAACCTCGACTCTCATTTTCTGCCAAACACCTTCCATGAGGGATTGGCCCTCCTGTGCCTCTCTGGCCAATTTTTAAATACACCCCAGTCTTACCTACACTGCCCTTGACCCCACCCTAACAAACCACATCATGTATTCGCACAGTCAGATGCACTGGAGATTTGAGGAGTTTTGACTGTCACTGGGGGACTGGTGACAGGCTCCCTCCGTGGCAAGAGGCAAAGACCCAGAGATGCAACCATCTCCAAATAATGAATAAAGATAAAGCGTGGCAGGTTTAGAATCGCCTCTCCAGCCCCACCCAGGGCCAAGGAGGATGTTTATAAATGTCATATATATGTATATATAGCTTAGCTCATCTATATTTCATAAAATATATCAAAATTGAGGCAGTTGCCAGCAATTGTAAGGCATGCTTAATCCTAGCCCCAAAGTTCTTTCTCACAGTCTGCTGCTCCCTCGGGAAAGGGTGTATACCCCATTGTCTAAACATCAATAGTTGCATATCTTTGTACTATACATGCATATTATTTTAAACATACCTTCTAATCAAGTCTCTCAACCATATATAATAATATAGTACAGGTATTGTCCATACTTGCTTCTATATTCTGTGATTGTACATCTAACATGTTTCATGTATACTTTTAATATATAGTCATCCACATCCTCTCTGAAATTGCTCTGTTATATCAATACACACCATGCTTTAGCACATACAACCATATTTTTAAAATATCAGAACATTCAAAAAAATTTAGGATGTCCACAATATACAAGTTGCTCAAAATGATGGACTATGGATTTGGTTAGGGTTGATATTTTACAAGATATCTAATATATCCTAGAAGAATGTACATTGTTGTCAATGTGAACATCCTCCCAAGTGCATCTGCAGATATGCTACTTTGCACTTCACTTCTATCTTCCAAATCACACACTTAAATAGTATAGTATACTCCTTCATTAGGGAAGCTAGTACACACATAGATACCAGGCACCATAAGCGCCAGGCGCTTTGAGCCCGTTAATTGAACCTCTCTCTCTCTCTCGAGTATGGGCAGGCTATGTAGCAGTCTGGTGGGCCGCTGCATGCCTGTCTTGGTGGTCTGGCACTTCACGCATGAAGTGCAGAATGCCTGGATAGGCCACCAGTATGTTCTTCAAATGTAGTTCTAAGTCTTCAGTTGACCGTAATGGCCAATTGTCTGGTGGGCATGATCGATAATGATTTTAATCAGCCTCCTTCCCCCTTGAAATACATTTTGACATCCCTCTTGAGCAGATTTTTTGTCCAAATTAGCCCATCCCAGATTCCGAATCTTGGATGCGCATCCAGGTTCTCCATGATCTTCATGAACATGGGCTCCTTATGGTAGGAGTTGTGTAGGACCTTTGGCAGGTCCATGTTCTCTTCGGCGCTTACACATAGGGAGGCTCCGTCATTGCCTGTTGCAATGACATGGATGTTGTCATCATCTTTGTCTGGCAACGATGCGTCATGGCGAGGCTCCTTGGCGGAGCCCTCATTCATGACCGCAGTGTCAAGGTTGGGTTTTAGGCGTTAATATCGTGTATTAGTGAACATAGCAAATGTTGAAATGGCTTGTGCAATGAAGTGTGTAGTTCAGCAAATAAGATGCACCAATAAATGTTTAGAAGGTAAGAGGGCTGCCCAAATGGAGCTCACCCTATCTACAGTCATAGCAAAATAGCCGGTGATACTTGACGATGTAACGTACAAGGCCTCATGGAAAGGTTGTCTAGTAGTAACAATCCTTTGGCTGGCGAAGGTGCTCCTTTGGAGCCCTTCACTGACAGCACTGATAATAGTATGAAGGCTAAGGTAGTGAAGGTGAAGTATGAAAACTCTGTAGAAAGATTAAGAGTTTGTTGACAATGAGCTTAGGTAGCAATATAATTCAGACTTCGAATAGAAGTCAAATCGAGTAGAAGATAGAGGGGTCGAGTATACACCGTATGTGTGTATCTCGAACAGCAGTTACATGGTATATGCGTAGTGAGGTGTTCAATAACTTCCAAGATAAGTGAGTACTGATTGACTGATTATCTAGGGCACGTTCGATGGCTATTTAACGTTCTGTGTGAGGGGGTCTAGTACGAGAAGGAATGGCCGGCGCGAGTGGATGTGCATGTGGAGTGCTAATTAGGGGATATGAAGTGCCGAGTGCTAACTAGGGGATATGGGGTGCCGGATGACTAGATCAGAGTGGTGGGTGGGAAGGATCGTGTGGTTTATGTACTAGCGACGTGTGTTATGATATGATAGATCAATTAGAAATGTGTGCAATGAAAAAGGAAGGAATGGAAAGGATACGGAGGAATATATGTGCGGCAGGCTAGCTGTCATATCACTCCGTGGATCATACGGTCTCGGGCTCAGGGGCGGGTTTGCGGGTATTGGGTCAGGGTCGGATCAGTAGAATGGTGGGAATGATATGATATGTCGTGCAGGCATGTGTGGACTCGAGTAGATGTGTGTGGTGCGGGTGAAGGTATGTGTGAGACGCCGGACGGTGTATATGCGGCGGTTCTGCGGACTGTGGTGGCAGTGGCGGCTTACGGGTATTTTTATGACAAACTCACCAGTGGTGCTTAAGTCCTCCTCTGGTCTAAGATAGTAGTCTATAGAAGAGGGCTCAAGACGATTGCACAAGATAGAGATATGATAATTGAACTGCAGAATATACATGGGAATGTAAACTACTTTGAATGTAAACTACTTATACCGAATGCTCAGATAATGTCAGTGAATAGGAGAGAGGCCATTCTGAGTCAGGGTTGGATAGGGGGGTGCAGTCAGGATACAAATAGATGAAACACATATACAATAGAACTAGGGAGGAGTGCAAACATGAAACATTGGAGAAGAAAGAGGATAAAGGTACTGATGCAAGAAAACACACCTTGCGACCTGCGTACACGTTACCCTGCATGGACTCTTGGTCTGCTGGGTTGATCCCACACGATCTACAGGTAGAATATCCTGCGAATGCACCCCGGCCATAGGAACACCCAGAGGGGGTTGAATCAGAAGGATGATGGGGCTACTGAGGAAACATCACACTGGGTAAGGGATGTCGACTGTGTTTGATGGCATGGTTACTGGCAAATGATCATTCGGCAAATTCGGCGAAGAGCGAATGGAGTGAACATAGACGTGGAGGGATAGACAGGGAAAATGGGGGTAACTTGGTACAAGAATAAACGGGTCATGACACACAGCTTCTATCATTCTCGGTTCTGTTTTCTCTGGCAGGTGAGTCAATCACCTCATAGCTGCTGTACGTCCATGTATCAGTTGGTGGGCATTAGCTCACCGTAGGTCTAGTCATGCATCTGCATTGACAAAGATGTGTTCCAGGTGATTGTCATCACCTGTGTCACTTTCATAGTAGCGGGATAACCAGTCCGCTACTTTGTTCTCAACGCCATCAACGTGGACGGTGTTGTAATTGAAGCGGGATAGAAATTCCCACCACTGGACTTGCCTGTCTGACAGGTTCTTCTGGGTCTCGAAGTATTCGAGACCCTTGTGGTCCGTGACTAGGTGTCATGACCTGTCTATTTCTCTTACCCCACTGCCTCTATGTTCCCCCTCATCACTCCCTAGCATCTTTGCCAGAGTTCACCTCACCCTCCGACCACTCCTCCTCTACGTCCACTCTATCCGCTGTTTGCCCCATTCCCCGAACCGCTATTCACTGCTCACACATTTTGCCAGCAGGCATGCCATCAAATATGATCGATACCATTTACCCGGCATGATGGTTCATCACTAACCCCATCATCTTCTTAATCCAACCCCTTTGGGTGTTCGTATGGCCAAAGTGTGTTCGCGGGACGTCCCTTCCGTAGGTCGTGTGGGATCAACCCAGTAGACGAAGAGTCCATGCAGGGTAGCATGTATGCAGGTCCCAAGACATGGTTTTGTACATAAGTGCCTTCGCCACCTTTACTCTCCGTCGTTTCATGTTCGCACTCTTCTCTCACTCTATTGTATGTTTATTCCATCTACTTAGTATCATGACTGCACACCCCTATCCAACCCTGACTCGTGACGGCCTCTTTCCTATTCACTGATACCTTACGAGCATTCGATATAAGTAATTTACATTCACATGTATATTCTCCAGTTCAATTATCATACATCGTCCATCTTGTGCAAACTTGACCTCGCTGTGATCATCGTCTTGAGCCTTCTCCTGGAGATTTCTATCTTCGACCAGAAGAGGATTTAGGCATCACTGGTGAGTTCCCATACTTCATTGTCGTTACCTTAGCCTTCGAACCCTTCTCTGTGCTGACGGTGAAGGGCTCCAAAGGAGCACCTTCGCCGGCGAAGGGATTGTCGCTACTTAGACAACCCTTCCATGACACCTTGTACGTTACATCGTCAAGTGCCACGGGCCATTTCGCTACGACTGTAGATAGGGCGAGCTCGCCTCGGGCAGCCCTCTTATCTTGTGAACATTTATTGGTTCACCTATTCACCGAACAGCATACTTATTCGCACAAGTTATTCGGGCATTCGCTGTGTTCACTAATACACGATATTGACGCCTAAAAACCAATCTTGACACTAGGGTGAACTTTCACCCTAGGAGTTTGTCCTCCCATTTCATGAGAGCTTCGTAACGCCCCATCAACGTTTCAATGTCTTATGATGTCAATATTCCATGACTACATAGATCACTTCGTCCATGTATACATGGACGATATATCCAGATTATTGCACATGATACAAGAGCATGAGGAACATCTCCGCATAGTCTTGGACAGACTATGGAGTGGTCATCTCCTCTTAAGTAAAAAGAAGGTTGATCTCTATTCAGAATGAATGGAGTGCCTTGGTCATATCATAGATGGCCAAGCAGTTGACGCGGATGGTGATAAAATGCAAAACATCCATGAATGGAGGAGACCTCACACGTTTAACAACATACAGATGTTCCTCGGCCTCATCCAATACCTGGCACACTACATGCCAGATGTCAGCGCATACACCACCCCTTTATCAGGATGTGTGCACAACAACCAGCCATTTGAATGGATGCCCTTGCTGGGCAAATGCTTCCAGAGTATAAGAGCATTAGCCTGCAAGGCCCCGATCCTGCATCCAATCAATGCACAGAACGTGGACCCGATATGGGTCATCACCGATGGTTCAAAATCTGGTGTTGGAGCCGTCTACAGCCAGGGACCAGATTGAAAAACATGTTGACCAGCTGGCTTCTTGTCAAAGAAGTTCAGTGTTGCTCAGCAACACTACAGGACACATGAGCACGAAACCATCGCCTTTTCTTTTTTTTTTCTTTTCATTCTTTCATCATTTTATATGACCCCAGTATGCTATGGTTGCTACGCTCAACTATATTAGATTTTATATGATTGAACCTATCCCTTCACTCGCTGAGACTCCAAAGTCCCCACACTCTTGACACCCTTGGTCGTCCTCAGTGGCGACCACTTCGATGTACGCCATGCAATCAAGCAGACAATCTTATCCTTCGACAATTCATTGACTTGCGTCGTTCTCTCCCACAGCCAAACACCTGAAGCGAAGTCTAGGGTCGTCAGGAGGCACGCCTGGCCACGGTTGCAAGGGGGGGAGGGGGAGACTTCCCGCTCGGGAAAACCTCATGATGACACATGGCAGGTCCTGTACGTACCCAACGGAACCATAGCCACGGAGAGAGAAGCTGGGAAGTCCGCAGCGGCTCCACTCACCGAGACTGCAGCAGGCTCCGAGTCGCTGTGCATCAAGAAACACGGTATTTGCCCGATCGCGATGAGACTCTGGTGTCGATCGGTCACTGTAGGATACCGATTGACAGAAGAGTCTCATCGGGAGCATTGGCCTCAACGTCGGGAATAACGGACCTAACTGGTCAAAATAGACCCCAGGGTTCAGGCAAAGCAGAGGCAGACAGATCCAGTGCCAAATGGGACAGAGATAATGCCATGTCCTCTGCCCAGTACGTTCTCGATATCCACGTCCGGTCGAAATGCGACTGATAATAGGCGGGAAGAAACTGCCTCTTGAAGTCCTAGTGACCGAATCACACATTCGTGCTCGACAAAGCAACGCGGCTTGGCAGGAGGGCCAGGGTTTGAAGACGCATCCAGACTCTGATATTCTTACAGAGATTGTCCAAGCGTAAAGTGGGAGAGATCGATAAACATCGTGACATAGCATGCCAAACAACACTCATCCAAGACCAATTTTACAAATAGCAAGCTAGGCGCAATGAGATGTTGTATTTTCAGCCGGCAAGCGTCGTCTACAGAGACGATAGCGATTTTTTCCTCTGAACAATTCAATTCAATCAAGTGTTATACTTACTTTACTAGACAGAGTCTTTCCGGGGGATCCCCTTGCGCTTCACGATCGCTGGCAACGATCTGCATGTACCTGTAATTATACATGGGATTAGCATGATTCAGACGCCTGTCAAGGGACGGTTCGATACTGTATTATTCATATGGCCCTGTTTCCCTCAAAGTGTTCTTGAGTACATCTCTCGTACCTATTGCCACAGTAAAGGTCAAATAAGGCGTGGCCAGTAGGAGAATTCTTGAGCAGGGAGGGAACGGCCTGCCTCCTGGCCGCGACTCCGTCTGTGGATAACACGGCCGGCTCTGCCTGTTGTTGGTGAATGAACTGACAAGGCATTGATTTCTGATTTATTCTGCAGCACGTCACCCGTTGGAGTCTTCTTCGGTCACTGAAACCACCGCACGTATCTAGTACTACTTGCGAGTTACGGTGATAATGAATGGAGGATGCAAAAATCGTATACCTGTTCACGCCAACGTATGCGAAGCCGCGACTCGTGATCCGCGCTTGGTGCAATTGCATTACAAAACTAGACGGCTAAACAATGAAGGGTATGATGTAAAGAATGTTCGATGTTTGGGCTTGTGTGGCCTCACGTGATATCGATAATCACATGAGTGGGTGTTTATAAGTTAACGTCGATGTCCTCAAGCTTTGAAAAAAAAAAATCAATGCTATGTCTCCCCCTCGATCTCTCCATTCTCGTCATCCCCCAAGATGGCCCCAAGTGTGGCTTTCGCCGAGCCGATGCCAGCCGGTTGCAGGATATTTTGGGGGCCGACTTCTTCATGTCCCGTAGTCATGTCTGTGACGTGTCGAATCACAGAATGCTTGTCCATCGACCAATAGCGGCAATCTTGAGCCGGACATTTCCAGACATATGACTTGGCCCGCCTGACGCGGTCCTGTGTCGTCAGGATCTGGGCATCCTGTACCCTCAGCGTACGCTCGTCGAGACTTCTGAGCTCGTCTGCGATGTGCCTATGCACAATATGCTTATAGACGGGGGTCTTGAGGTTCCCATCGACCCGGAAATGGCACGGGCCAGCCTTCTTGCTGAACCTGCAGTATTTGTCGGGGGGGTTGAGAGGCGGGGGTGAGGAGCCATATCGGGTTGTGGCGATAGGGGGTGGAGGGTCAGGTAACGCCGTTGATCCTGCCGCTTCCGCTGGCTGAGAATGGACGGGGACACCCAGCGACTCCACTACAGTCGCGGTGGGTGGTTCAGCCGCGGTGTACCGCGCCTGTCCCTCATCGTGATCTTGATTGTAATGCTCGCTGGGTGTATACCCAGCAGAACTACTTGATAGTATTCATAAACATTAGATGATGAGCTAGTACGACACCAATACCTTTTCGTGTCTAGCCACGGTGCACCTTTCCCGAGGGCGTCCCGAAGGGCGTACGGCTTTATAAGTTTGATAAAGTATAGCGCTGGGCCTAGGATAGGAGGCTTGGGTATGCGAGTGTGCTCCGCCATGGGGATGGGTGTGGACGGTGCTCGCTCTTAGAACGCACGAGCCTCCTATACTCCCACTACTATATACTCTCGCTATCCGCCAGAATCACGTGATACAGCTAATATAAATGCCGGCATGCTTATCTTAATTCAGTGTCAGAAGCTTATACCGCCCCGCAGCGCCCCGTGACGGCCCCCGTCAGAGGATCCAATTAAGTTCCACGAAATGCCAATTGCTGTTGTACCAACAGACAGAGAGAGAAGAGAGTGAAAAGGTATACTACGAATATGAATAATGAATACGAACTACACGGTACGCAATAAAAAGAAAAGCAACTCTGGGAAGAAAGGATAAAGTATGAACGATCAACGCCCGTCCGCATCCGGGCCCGCCGCCGCACTAATACCTACCAACGTCCCGCACGACCAGCTCCCTATCCTCCTGCCCCAACACCCTAGAGTCAAGCCGCGCCGGCCGCCGCAACGACGCCGACGCTCCAGCCGCCCCCGCGCCTGCGCCTGCCCCAACACCACCCCCAGCGCCTCCTCCTCCTCGGCAACGAGGCTCTCCGCCCCGCTGCACCCGCCGGAACCCACTCCGCGCGCACCGTGCTCACGGACTTGACGCGGGTCAGCCCCGCGCGGCGCCACGCCTCATCCAGCACCGCGTCCGCGTCGTCGCCCGCGCCGAGCGTCTGGAGCTCCGAGTCGCTTGGGACATCTCTATCTGTCCTTCCTCTATTCTTCTTATGTACATAATTGCAATTACTGCCAGCATTGGCAATCATGTCGATAGGGCTGAGCAGCCGCTCAGGCCAAACGCGACGGCGTGGTGCCCTCGCGCACTGTGGTTTGCCGTGCTGGATGGCGTCTGGCGCTACCATCCGACTGCGCCAGAACAGCAGTCCCGGCGGGGGAAATATAAGTGGTATTCCACACATTTCACTGTCGTTTTTTTGTTTTTTTTTTTTTTGTTTTGTTTTAGGTGATGGTTGGAGGTTGAGCTGCCAGGGCCATCAATGTAGTCAATTTTAAACTCACTCTCCATGACTGCCACCATGTACTCACTGGTATGCCGCATACCAGTGAGTACATGGCGGCAGTCGCGTCCTCATCTACAATCTGCGCAGGTCCTTGGACCGTCTGATACGGTACCAAGATTTCTTTTTGGAGTCGATATCCTGTTCCTACCTCGTTGCTACCACTTGGCAGATGTGCCGCTGGCCGAAGTATGTCAGCTAGCCTTGATCTCTCTGAGTACAGCGACAGACTACGTACCGTTGATTGCATGAGTAGGATAGGCGTTGGGCCGAGTCATCAACTCGTCGTATGAAATGACTCCTCCAGCAGACATGAACGTGTCGGCCGTTGTGGGTACCAACTGGGTGTCCCGGGCCAACACCGAGGGCCCGAGGGGGCCAGATGATAGAAGGATTATTGGGTAGAAGACAGATACACTTATTTCCATTATATTACATGAACGGTCTCTATTCATCCCATGTCAAACATATTCATTATCATTCATCATCGGAAGAGTTGTTTCCAAGTTTTTTTTTTTTTTTTTCCTGGGAGTAATATCACGTGATGTAGCCGCCGTCCATGTGCGAACAGCCGGGCGTCTCTGGAAATGCTAGCCTTGAGCCGACTGCTATAAGCGGGAGGCGGAAGTCGTGTTCGGCGCATTATCCTTCTCGATCTCGACAGACACGTATATTGTTGGGGTGATGGTCACCTGAGTGTGGTGGTGCTGCTCACGCAGGTAGTGTGCCTGAGTATACCTGGATTAGTAATGGCACCACCATGTACCTGCCTGGGCTACTTTACTTTGGCGGTCAACTGCGTATATCAGGTCGTATTACAGGCTTACCTGGCGCGCGTTGCAAAGGTGAAGTAAACACAAACCCTGATCAGAGTGTCACCCAGTCACATGCCTCTCTCGCTCGCTCGGCCTTCTCGCCAGTAAAATACCTTGGTTTGCTTGGAATCTTAATGTTTCATCACAGTTAGCTTTGCCGTCGAATGCGCCGACGATCTCAGGTCTTGGGCGCATCCGTTACCTTTTCCTTGTTAGCCGGTGCCGTCTCGCCCGTCGCTCCAGGCCTCGCCCTTTCTGACGTTCCATCCCACTTTTCGGCGACAAGTCCATCTGCCTAGTGTATATAAGGGACGTCCGCATGCAATATGACGTTGAACGTCCAAAGCTTGCCTCTCACCGCCCGCCATGCCTTCCACATTCATTCACTTTGAGGCTCTCCGTGCTCGCGTCGCATCTCACCCTCACGCCCCCATCTTTAAGCTCCCCAAGCCAGGCGCGCTCGGCCGCGAATGGGTAAATGTCTCCTATAAAGACTTCCAGGCGGATATTGAGCGCATGGCCAAATATTGGCTGGCAAAACTCGCCTCGCAAGGTCTTCCTCCCCGATCTGTCGTCGGCTTATGGCGAGTTAACTCCGTGTTTTTATACGAATTCTGCTTACTCTCTGCGCTCAGGGTCCGTGGTTTCACCTATTCCGATGTTATCACCATTTTCGCCATCAGTCGAGCCGGCTTTATTCCCCAAATGTTTGGTTTCGAGCTCCCCAACACCCGCATCGTCTACGAGCTCCTTGCCAAGGGTTCCGGCAAGGCTATCGTCCACGACCCCGCCAAGACCACACTTCTTCGCGAGTCTGGCACCACACTCCCTTGCTATGTCGCCACGGACTACACCACCATTAGTGATGCCGATATTGCTGCCTTTCCCCTACCTGACCTTCCTCCCGCCAAGCCCGACGACTATCTGTTCATCTACCACAGTAGCGGCTCTGTTTCCGGTATGCCCAAGGTTGTCCCCCAGACTAACCAGTGGCTGGAAACCGTCCAGCACAAGTCACGCGACGCTTTCTGTAGCGGAGACTTCGACTCCCAAGACGTTTTTATCTGGACGTGCGTATCCATCACACCCCTAGTCTTCTCCGTTGACGCTCTCCAAGTGAATCCTTCTCCCATGCCTTGGAGATCTGTCGTAAGTGTCGCCTTTTACCCTCTTGCTCTTGCGCTATTATTCACCTTGTGTCGTAGTTTTGCAGCTCATCTTTCACCTCGCGGGGTGCCTTGTCCAGCCCACACGTATCGACTTCGATTCTCACGAACTCGCAACCTTAATTCGCGTTGCAGGTGTCAACCGCATCATCCAGTTCACGGGTGTCTTGCGTAGGCACCTGGACGACGCCCGTGGAGGTGTCGTCGAACCGGGCCTACTTGCCCTCCTCCAGCAGTCGCGACAGGTTACCTACGCAGGCATGCCGCTCTCCCCCGAGCTCGAGGATTGGGCGGTTGCCCAAGGCATTCCCATGACGGTAACCAGCCCCTTTCATTCCACAGTGTATGGATTTACCTTGTACCCAGAACAACTTCGGCTGCACTGAATGCGGTACGCCCTTCCGCCTGACTTCCCCGCCTCCCCCCTCTCACCCTTTCCCCAGGCGGGCTCCTCACTTCTGACATCGGAGACCGTCGTCTTCGCATGCTTCCCAATATTTCGTACAAAATGGTTCCCGTCGGCCCCACGTCCATCGACGGCGCCGAATACGGTCGTCTCCTCGAGCTGTGGATCCTCCCCGACTCGCCCGATCTCCCCATCGCCGCCCTGCGCACGCCCGACGGCGGCTGGCGCAGCGGCGACCTATTCGAAGAGCCCGAGCCCGGCAAGTATCTCTTCCGCGGCCGTGACGACGACTGGATCAAAAGCCAGTGGAGCGAACGTCTCGATACCAAGTGAACGGTGTGATGTCGTTCTGGAGTGGCTGATTGACTGACGTGTGCGTTGCGCAGGGCTATCGAGGACAACGTATACACGACGTGCGCGGATATCGTCGCCAACTGCGTCGTCGTGGGCAACGGCCGCCCTTACCCCGCGCTCTTCGTCGAGCCCCGTGTGCCCCCCGCCACGCCCGCTGCGGAGTTGGAGCTGAAGCGAGAGATCATCAAACGCACGAGCGATTTCCACTCTCTGCGGTACGTGTATGCTTTTGCCGCCAGGTTCCCCTGTTGCAGGTGTTCATAGAATGTGCATTGTTGGCTGCTGCCCGCCAGGTATCTCCACGAGCGCATACAGGACGTGCGCATGATCAAAATCGTCCCCGCGAAAGCACTCCCGCGCACCGTCGTCAAGGGCAACATCAGGTTCGTTATCCATACAAAAGCCCTCATGCCGCCCGCGCGTTTCTGACTTGCCGTCGGGTTCACGCGCCGCGCCGCACAGACGCCGCGCCGTCGAGCAGGACTTCGCAAGCGACCTGGAGGCGATCTACGCGTCCTTCCACCAGGAAGAAGTCTATGCCGGCGTCTGTATCTCGGAACCTCCGCCCAAAGGCAAGGACATGAGTACTAGTAATAGTAGTAATAGTGGGCGCGGCCCCGCCCAGACTCTGGTGGGGTTGCTGCTGCGTGAGGCGTGAGTGTCGGACTTTCTCCGCATCTTCTTGATCTTAATCGTGAGCGTCTTTCACCGTGCGTTCGAAAATTGGCGCTATTCCGAGCTGTACCATACAAGGTGCACGGCAAGCGCGCGCAGCCGACAATAGTATGCTGCGTCTGCGCAACGCGGGACTGACGGGCGACACTCGTCACGCGCCCCCACCAGAAGCCCGTGCACCAGAGGCGCCCATCCCAGAGCCGGACCCGACCCCGGCCCCAGTCAGAGCATACACTGACATGGTCAGCGCGACATCACAGCCGCACGACCGCTCTATGGCCCCAACTGAGGGCCAGGGCATACCGGACCAGCCAGAAAGCTTGCAAGAGCCATATGATGGTTTCACACGAATGATATGCGTCGCGATGGCTGATGCCATTGACATGGACCCTGAGAAGTCCACACTGGCAAAGGCCGGCATGAAACTGGCCCATCCTGCACCATATGGGAGGGTCTCACCTCAAAGAGTTTGAGGTCTTCATCACAGCCATCTTGAGATGGCTCCAGATGAATTGCCTGTTGGGACCGACCAGCATCGATATGCAGGGCACAAAGACCATTCAGGAAATGCTGAACGACCTCACGAAATATGCAGCTTGCATGATACAGCCCCCAGATGACTACACATTCTGGAGGTGTTTCGTGTCAGCACGGCGCGAAACACTGCACAATGAGGTCCTCAAGAAGGACTACACTGCAGAAAGCAGCTCTTCGAAGCAGCCTGCATGATCAAGGAAGTGTCCTGCTACAACATGGGGATGTGTCGAGCAGAGAGTGTGGCTGCCACCGCCAGCGCATCACGGTTTGCGCTGAACAAACTGGCGCCACAGACAGGCCCAAGCAGGCCTGCCCCCTTCCAGAGGAGCTGGATGTCCCAGCATCCACAGCTGCCCTGCCCTACCCTGGTGGGACGCCCACCTGAGACTAAACAGCCTCAGGCCTCAGGAAGCTCGTCGAAACCGAGATTCCTGCCAAAGTCATTGGGTCAACCACCGGATCGGCCCACCAACACCCCAAGCAGGGTCACGTGCTTTGAATGTGGCCAGCCAGGGCACAGAAAAGCGGAGTGTCCACGGCTCAAGTCTGGCATATGGACAGCAGCCGCAAGACATGGCGATGACAAGGATCCGGGCCCGGATCCCAACCATGCCCCTCTTCCACAAATGGATGAAGAGGGGGAGGGTGAGCCTCAGAATGATGAGGATCAGGGAGATGCAGAGGCTCCCATAGACGAATGGGAGCCTGAGCCATCCCATTATTACGACTGTGTAAAGTGTTGGAATTATGACAAGCTGGTTATGCGTTCATTCTGGTTATCTAATCCAAGGCTTGCATGTATCATTGTCAAACCCTTTGTTCTCGCTTTTCCTATTGTTCTATTTTCCTTTTGTTCTGAGAACATTTATAAGTCTTTACTTTTCATGTATGTAACTATCCGTTTGCCCCAACGAGCTCACAGGACAAACACTCCATATACACTCTTGCATCGTTCTTACTCGCGTCTCTCTTATTTCAACATAAACCTGTCGATCTTTGGCCTTGTATCACAAGGGCACAGCAGAACTTGACCAAGGAGTGGTATTCTGAATGCTACGTAGTGACAGTGTAAGGGTAAGATGCGATGGGGACCACTGACCAGTTCCCACGCATAAACTATACAGTGGGTCCCTAAGGGGCCCACTGGGATTATGTAATAACTAGTATACATGTATGATACATAGGTTATTTACACCCTCCCCCTCTATAGACAACTAAAGGGGACCAACTAGGACTCATAGAGGTCATCCATGATGGAGTCCTCTAATGTTTCCGATGTCGGAAATACTAAAGAAATATAATATCGACACGGTGATTATAACAACACAATTCCAAACCGAAACCAACTTGTTGATATACATCCGAACGCATACACATCACAACGACTTATGCCCGAGATCGCCGAACCCACACCTACCCACTCGATCCAACCAGATCCACGCCTCCGATCATCCCGATATCATGGGAGCACACACCACATGCTAATACAGTCCAGAATGCCCCTATAGACCCTTCCCAAGCATGCCGAGCCCGACCCAAGTGGCACACACCCCAGAATCACATGACCCAATCAAGGGATGCAACATGTCAAGCCGACCCTGCCTGTAGCTAGACCACGCCTCCTATCCACTCCCAAAACCCGTTCCCTTTCTCTGTTTTATGCTCCACACCCCAACCTAACTTGTACAACACCCGTCGACACCCCTATCAATGGCTATGCGCCGTTCCCCCCATCCCACCTCGACTTTGTTCCCATTCCATGAATACTACGACCACCAAGCACTAGCATTGACTGATAAATAGCTAGCTTCGTGTACCATATAATAATAGCGAAATCCGATTCTATTTACTGTACATCATACTAGCTAGACCTTTACAGAATTTATCATAAGACACATATTCTCAGTTACATGTGCAGATATTCTTGCTATTTCTGATTTCCACTCGATTTATCTCACGTTCAGAGATTGAATCATATTAGTTTCAATATCATTTTCAATACTAACAAGATCCGATATGATGACATCGTCGTCGTAAGGGGCCGGTGGAGCACGTGACTCCTCCGGAGGCACCTCTGCATCCGCGGGGGTGGTTGGGTGAGGTGGTTCTGCCTCACCACTGGCGGTGGTTTCCGCTTGGGTGATGGGGCCTGCATCCTTGCGGAGCATGGTAATAAAGTGGTTGAATATGAATGTCGTGAATTGATAGAAGTATAATTCAAGTCCCAAGTGGAACCGAATCGAGATATGTTCGGGAGTCTGAGTATTTGGGAGTATGAGAGGACTATATGTGTTCTGACACAAGTATCGCAAGTTCAAATGCGATCTGAGATGAGTGGTTTCTTTAGGAGACTGTGAGTTCAATTGACTGGTCGTCTACTATACATGCCGCAGCTATTTATCCTCTGTGTGGGACATGCTAGGATAGAAGGGGGTTACCAGCACCGGTAGGTGTGTGTGAGATGAGTATACTATGGGGGTTGGAGTGCCGGTTGCTGCGGCGTGTACATATTGTGTCTATTGAATGAGAAGTGGTCTGTGAGACTATAATATCAGAAGCATATGGTGCGTGTGGGGAAGAGAGAGGAAAGGGAATAGTCAGTGCGCAGTGGCTCAGCCACCATGCCACTCCACGGATCAGCTGCGCTCGGGCTCAGGGACGGGTCCGCGGGCTTTGCATCGGACATTGGATGATAGTGGCAGAATCGTGATCCAGGGATGTGTGTGGGCTTGGATAGATGTGTGTAGACTGGTGAATTGATGAGTAAGGATTGTGGGGATATGCGCATGGCATAGACGAAGGGTAAGGAGGAGTCGCGAGAAGAGAAAGGGGAGGGGGGTCGTGCATCGATTGATATGATAATATTTGCGACACATGGCCTCGACGGCCGGATCCTCAGCCTGGGGAGGAGGCCGGAAGCGTGCCAGCTCTTGATCGAGCTGAGCGTGGGTGAGAGGTCGCGGCACCGTGGCCCTCACGTGGCTGGTCTTGAGGACCTTTTGTTGGCCCTCCCGAGCGGTGGCACTGAACGCCATGCCTGTGATGCTGCATTGAACATATCGTTCAATGCGCGTCACTCGCTCGTGAGTGACCCCGGAATAGCAGGCCAGCCATCATGCGATCTCAGTGAGTGGGATGTCGGGGCCAGCTCTGCCCCCCACGGGATATGGGCCCGTGATGGAGAGCCGCAGACTGGTGCTCTGCGGTGTCAGGCATTTCCTGGCATCGACAAAGCTCGACCATTGGTCGGTCGAGCCAAACAAGTTGAGGAGTCTCAACTTGAGAGGTGACGCGACCCCTTTAACACGGGGAGCAAGGGCCTTCAACCACATCCAGACGTCCATGTCATCTAGGTTGAAGGTTCCATCCACGTTGTCATGGATGGCAGACGGGATTCCCTCGGGGTTGTGTATCCAACCCCTTAGGATGGCGGTGATGTTGTGCAGGGTACCGCTCACTATCACGAGACAATCCCTTTTGGGATTGTGAGCACGTTGCTCACGCTCGATCCACTTGAATAGGCCGATCATCTCACGTGTGCGCACGCGTTGCAGCGTTTCTTTTGCATGTGCTATGAGCACAACGAAGCATGGGTCGTTGAGCGGGCAGACGTCGTACCATTGAGTACGACGCTGTTGAGCCTTTCCTACTGGTCATGGTAGGAGGCCCGTCTCGGAGACTGGTGGGTCTCCGAGTGGTATTATCACACCCTCCCCCGGGTAGGGAGGGTGAACTGTCCCTGCCGGTGGTGGCAGGTCCACGTGAGGCCGAATGTACTGGGCCTTGACCAATGCTACCTGCCATTGTAGGGCAGGGTCATTGATCGTGTGCGACCGTGACGCCACAAGGTATGCGCCGATTGCGCTTTCCCTAGCAATGGCTAACCCATTGACCATGTTGGGGGTGCCACACAATTTCTTGCACTTCTTTTTTGGCTGCTCTGCCAGCCGCTGGGCCCTTTCCGGGTTGTACGCCTTCCAGAGAGAGGAGTCGGACTCCCATCCCTCTGGGATGCCGTATGCTGCATTGGATGGCGCGCTCCGCCCCTCTGTCGTTGTCGTTGTTGGGGTGGGAGCCGATAATCAGGACGCTAGCCCTGATGTTGCGCGCGCTGGCAAGGGTGCCATTGCGCAGGATGATGAGGGCCTGGCCACTGGATCTGTGGGCGGGTCATGGCGTGGCCTTTTTGAGGCTGCATGGGCGAACTTGAGCTGGAGCTGGGTTGCGCTCAGCTGCTCCTCAAGCTCCTTTATTGTGGCGCGCTCGGCTTCGAGCATGTCGCCACGGTCTTCGACCGCCCATTCCAAGTCCTTGACGTCCCTTTTGAGGTCATGGATGTCCTGGAGGGGCTCCTCCCACGCATCACACACGATGCCCCTCGGGAGCCATCCCCAGGCTGCATCAACGGCGTCACCGACATCTTCATCCTGCAGTTTGACCTTGCAGGTGCCTGTCGCAGCCCGTAGGTGCACGGTGTAGTCTGCGCACATGGCGCAATCATCTGGGTGAACGATTGCCAAAGCGTCTTCCCATCCTACGATCATCCAGTGTTCTTGGTTGACTGGAGCTCGTAGGATGTCTGTGGCCCCCTGTCTTGGGGCTGTTGCGCACGTCGTGGATGTTGACAGATCAACGTCCATCCCATCTTTGGGGGGCATCATCTTAGTGGGTAGATGATGGTGGTTTGCATCCAAGAAGCGATGCACCCTTGGAAGGATCCGAGGCGAAAATTTAACCGCGCTGTGGCCGGCGCGTCACGTGGTATGCACATGACAGATGCGTCTAGCAGCGTCTGGGGAGGTTGCGTGGTTTGCTCACCCCCCGAAGCTCTAGATAGCAATCTAGGGCTTTGAGATCTTTGCATGATGACATGGGTTCCCATGTCACGTCGCCTAGGGTCCAGCGGACCTGGAACTCCAGGTCCATCGAGTTTATCCATTGATGTGCGATAATCTCGTCGACAAGCCACTCCTTGTTGTCATTCGCTCCAAAGTCATAATATGACTTGGCCTCACGACGAGGGAATAATTCGTCGTTGTTAGCCTCCTATCGTCGTACGAGGCTTGAATGAAAGACCAGTGATATGCGACGGCTTTTCAGCTCGTCGGGAAGCTCAAGGGTCACCGTCGAGGCGTCGTTATGCGCCTTGATGATGCGGTATGGCCCGATGTACTGCGGAACTAGTTTTCTGGCTCTTCCTTTCGGGAGAGTTAGGTTTTGGGTCGAGAGATAGACGCGGTCGTTGGCCGTGTACCTGTCGCTCGCCATACGTTTCTTGTTTGCATGAAACGTTTGCATCACTCGATGCTCAATGATTGCATTGTGTGCCACCATCAGGTTCCATCTTGCCTGATGTGCGAACCAGGCTACTCCTTTGAACGGGGTGTCCATGGCTATGGGGAGATCTATCCGCGGCATATAGCCATGGTTCAGCTGGAAGGGTGCAAACCCTGTGGTCGCGCTGACATTGCTGTTGAGGGCGACCTCAACCATCGGGCATTTCGATGCCCAATCCGTCTGATCATCTCTGATGACCGTGTGCAATATCTGTCCTATCGAGTGGTTTGCCCGCTTGGTCGCTCCATCCATTTGGGGATGGAAGCAGTTGACTTTTGAACTACATTCAAAGATCATATTGGTGGCTGGGCATGAGCCTGGACATTGAGTCATTCTGCACGTCGTGCACGAAGTGCCAGATGATGAAAACCGGGCCACAACGGCCCAAAGGCCTACTAGACAGCCTACCCATTCCGGATAGGCCGTGGCAGTCGATTGGCATCGACTTCATGGGGCCCCTGCCCAAGTCTAATGACTGTGACTACCTGATGGTAGTCATCAATCAACTAACGTCACACGTCCACCTCGTCCCAACCATGATGAGTGTGTCAGCCAAGGGAGTAGCCTGGCTGTTTCTGAAAGAGGTCGTCCAGCTCCATGGGGTTCCTGACTTGATTGTCTCGGACAGAGACTCAAAGTTCACGTCGATCTTTTGGCATGAACTGCAGAGACTCATGGAGACTAAGCTCCTCACTTCAGATGACCGTAGTGACCAACTATCTGGTGTGCTTGATAGATGATGATTTCAATCAGCCTCCTTCCCCCCTGAAGAACAGAATGGGGGACGGCGATGACGTCTCTCTTGAGCTGATTCTTTGTCCAGATCAGCCCGTCCCGGTCCAAATCTCGGGTACGCGTCTGGGTGTTCCACGATCTTTGAGAACATGGCGTCCCTGTGGTATGTGTCTCGTAAGACCTTGGACAGATCTACGCCTTGTTCAATGATCCGGCGCAGGGGCGCACCAACCTTACCTGCAGCGATGACTCTGACATCATCGTCGTCGTTGTCACATGATGCGGCAATGCTCGCAGGCTTTGGTGAGCCCTCGTTTAATGCGGCGGATTCCGTTATTCTCACCTCTGTCTTCTCGATGAGGTGTTTAGACCGTCTCGTCACCGCTGTTCGCAGCTCGATATATCGGTCAGTGGGCAATAGTTCACCATCCGGGTGTAAACCTGCGTCTGGATTCACGAAGACGTGGTCCGGGTGATTGTCATCACTCGTGTCGCTCTTGTAGTAGCGCAACAGGCAGTCTGCTACCTTGTTCTCTACACCGTCGACATATATGGTGTTGAAGTTGAAACATGACAGAAACTCCCACCATCTGACCTGGCGGTCAGATAGGCTCTTCTGGGTCTTGAATTATTCGAGCCCTTTGTGGTCTGTGACGAGGGTAAACCTTCATCCCAGCAGTTTGTCCTCCCATTTCATGAGAGCCTCAAGCACCGTGATTGTCTCTTGCTCGTGAGTCTGGTAGTGTTGCTGAGCAACACTGAACTTCTTTGACAAGAAGCTGGCTGACTGACAGGTTTTCCAGTTGGGGCCTTGGCCGTAGACTGCACCAATGCCGGCTTTTGACCCGTCGGTGATCACCCAGATTGGCTCTGGGCACCGTGCGTCTATTGGACGCAGGATCAGGGCCTTGCAGGCCAACGCCTTAATGCTTTGCCAGCATTTGTCCAGTAATGGTGTCCATTTGAATGGACAGTTGTTACGTGCACAGCCCAACAGTGGGGTAGTGTATGCGTTAACATATGGCATGTAATGTGCCAGATACTGTACTAGCCTGAGGAAACGCTGGATGTCGTTGAACGTCCACGGCCTATGCCACTCGTGGATGCGCTGCATCTTATCCTCATCGGCATGTACCCCTTGGCCATCGATGATGTGGCCGAGACACTCCATTCGGATGGAATAGAGGTCAACCTTTTTCTTTCTCAGAAAAAGGTGGTTGTTCCTCAGTCTGTCGAAGACAATATAGAGGTGCTCTTCATGATCTTGTATCGAGAGCGAGAAAATGAAGATGTTGTCCATGTATACATGGACAAAGCGACCTATGCAGTTGTGGAAAATGGCTGTCATCAGCCGCTGGAACATTGATGGGGTGTTGCATTCTCCCATCTGTATCACCTGGCTTCTAAACGTGCCAAGGATCGTGGCAAAGGCGGGTTTTTCTACATGATCCGGATGGATCCGGATCTGCTTGTATGCTTCTGACATATTGGGCTTTGTGTGATACCGACAGTGAGCCATGTCGCTGCGGATGATATCCTGATCCAGGAAGGGTGTGATGTCCTTCACCGTGTTCTCATTCTGCTAGAGCAGATCGAAGACAGTTCATAATGGACTGTTCTTTTTCGGCACACACATCATGGACATGGCCTGCTGCGTGACTGCTGGAATCCACCACTTTGCAGTGGTGTATTGTTCTATCTTAGCCGACAGTTCCTCTCAGAAATGTTTGGGGCACTTCGGTAGTCAATACCGCATGTGTTTGTTGGGATTAGATGAAATTGATCTCATGGTTGATCTCCCGTAGCGGCAGGAGTTCTAATGGAATACCACTGACTAGGTCAGTGATCCGTTCCATCCATTCCTTGTGGAGGCGAGGAAGGTCATCATCCGTGAGGATGATGGTGGTGGTTGGCTTAGAAGCCATTAGGCGCTTTGTGCGTCTATTAGGTCCCGTGGCGCGGGGAACCACTTTCCTTTTTCCCCTCGTTTTCACCGTTAGGTGAGAGCGCCTCTCCCTATGATTGTAGGGTGAGCTCGAGGATGAGTAGTTCCACGACTCATCCTCCTGGCTTCAATGAGCCAGGCTTGGCTTTGGCACCCAGGTGACCCTGCTCACCCTTGGCCCCTTGTCCTCGTTTGTCGATTCATCGTCATTGAATGAGACCTTGCCCGTGCGGATTACTTCATTGCCCTTGCAGATCGTCCCTGGGCTCAAGAAGTCCAGGGTTATGCCAAATCTCCTTAGGAACGGTGTTGCTAAGATCACGTCGTAATATTCGACGTTGGCTATGTCCAAATATTCGTCGTATGTTTCACTACCAAATTTAATGGTCGTGTTCATTCCATAGTTGATCGTGGAATGGCTGCCTATGCAGGCTATCTGCAGCGCGATTGGCTGCTCCAGGGAGAATGTCTTCGTCCCTGTAGCTCACGTGAATTCAGGGGATAGCAGTACCCCTTCACTGCTGCTATCCAGCAGGCAGTGGGCTTTTACACCATTTATTTCCCAGTACCCAGAGAGGGTACGGTTTTCACTGTGCAGGCATGTTGGCCACATCCTATGCTTGCTTCGGTGGTGATACACCGGCTCGGCCACCTTGTCTGGCATGACCGACGTGCGTGCCACCATGACTTTCATGGCAGCGTCGTCTTCCGGTGTGAATCTGATCACGCTGGATCTGTAGGTGGTGTCTTCCGCCTCTTCATCCCATTCATAATATTGGGACGGCTTGGGATCCCACTCTTCAGCAGGTGCATCTCTGTTGTCTGGAGAGTCCTTGGGTTGGGGATCACCCTCCCCCTCTTCATCAATTTGATGGAGAGGATTTTGACCAAGATCCGTCTCCGGATCCTCGGTCTCCTCTTCGTGCCTCGTGGCCACTGTCCTGATACCGGACCTAAGCCGGGGGCACTCCGCTTTCTTGTGGCCAGGTTGGCCGCATTCAAAGCACATGGCGCTGCTTTGGTTGCCACTGGGCCGATCGTTAGGCCGGCCCAACGCTTTCGTTGGGGGCAGGTTGCAGGGACGATCCTGATGCTTGAGGCTGTTTAGCCTCAGGCGGGCATCCAGCTTGCGCTGGGCGTGGGGGCAGCGGTCGCTGCGACGCTCCACTTCTCAAAAACAGGCTGGGCCTGGTCATGCCCGTCTGTGTCACCAGCTTGCTCCCCGTAAGCCGGGCAGCGCTTGCTGTTGCCGCTGTGTTTTCGGTGCGGCGCATCCCCATATTGTATCGGGATGCTTCCCCTATCATTTGGGCCATCTCGAAGAGTTGCTCTATGGAGCTGCTCTTGGCGTTGTAGTCCTTTTTGAGGACCTCGTTGTGCAGCGTTTCGCGCAGCGCCGACACGAACCGTCTCCGGAACATGTAGTCGTCTGGTGGCTGTATCATACGCGCTGCATATTTCGTGAGCTCGTTCATCATCTCCTGAACTGTCTTCATGCCTTGCATGACTGCGTTGAATTTATTCGATGCGTAGTGGTACGTCAGTGTGTGCAGGAACATTTTTTGAAGGCCCTACATCACTGTTTCCAGAGTCCAACTGCGAACCTAGCGATCGAAGTGTTCTACGTTTCGAAGGAACCATTCCTGGGCTTCGCCAGTTAGGCGAGTGCCCACGTAGCTGACCTGCATGTCTATGCTGGTTGGCCCTAGGAGGCAGTTCATTTTCAGCTATCGTAAGATGGCTGCGATGAAGATTTCAAACTCTTTGAGGTCAGATCCCCCGGCGTATGGCTTGGGGTGAGCCAGCTTCACGCCGGCTTTCGCTAGCACAGACTTCTCTGGGTCTGTGTCCGTGGTGTCTGCCAATGCCACGCGGATCATCCATGTGATCCCGTTGTATGGCTCCAGCGGTATGACGTCAGCCTGATCCGGTATTCCCTGGCCCTCCGTTGGGGCCATGGATTGCTCGTGTGGCTGTGATGCTGTGCGGGGCAGGCTGTATGCCCTGACGGGCCCTGGGCCCGGATCAGGCTTGGGATCGGGAGCATTTTGTGCTCTCGAGTCCGGGGGTGTTTTGTGCCTGGTGTCCCCGGTCAGTCCCATGTTGCGGATCCGCAGCCTGCTGTTGTAGGCTGTGTGCGCTTGTTGTGCATCCTGCACGGCTCGCGTGAGCTGTTCGTTGGGCTGCTGAGCGGTGTGGCTTTGGGCCACCGCTTCCTCAGCATTCTTCGCCAGCAGCTCGAGTGCTCGTGTATGGCAGCGGGCAGCTGTGGTCTCTTTACTCTGCCAGCAAAACACATGTACAATAGAATGAAAGATGAGTGCGAACATGAAACGATGGGAAAGAAAGAGGGCGAAGGTACCAAACACGCCTTGAGACCTGCATACATGTTACCCTGCACGGACTCTTGGTCTGCTGGGTTGATCCCACACGCTCTATGGGTAGGACATCCCGCAAATGCATTCCGGCCACAGGAACACCCAAAGGGGGTTGAGTCGAGAAGATCATGGGACCAGTGATGAACCATCAATCCAGGTAAAGGATTTCGATTGTGTCTGATGGTGTGCCTGCTGGCGAATGATGTGAGTAGCGAATGGTCATTTGGCAAATGTGGCGAATAGCGAATGGAGCGAAGAGTGAATGGAGCGAAGAGTGAATGGAGCGAAGAGTGAATGGAGCGAAGAGTGAATGGAGCGAAGAGTGAATGGAGCGAAGAGTGAATGGAGCGAAGCCAAGCGAACATGGAAAGGGAAAACAGGGATAGCTGGGTACAAGAAATAAAGGAGCTATGACAGCCTGCACCTCCTTGTGATTCATGATAGGACCAGTGATGAACCATCAATCTGGGTAAAGGATGTCGATCATGTTTGATGGCATGGCCACTGGTGAATGATGCATGTAGTGAATGGTCATTTGGAGAATGTGGCGAATAGTGAATGGATCAAAGAGTGAATGGAGCAAAGCCAAGCGAACATGGAAGAGTGGTGAAAGGGAAAACAGAGATAGCTGCCCTGCAGTGGTACGATTCTCATTGAGTCCCACCTGCATGGAGGCTGCAACTGACACTACCCGAATGTGTCCTGAGAACTTCAGCGAAGCTAATTCGTCCTGCCCTGCAGTGGTATGAGTCCCATTGAGTCCAACCTGCACGGAGGCTGCAACTGACACTATCCGAATGCATCCTAAGCATGTGGGTCTGTCATGGAGTGGGAGTTTAACAGATGATGGGTTCTATGATGGATGATGGCCCCAACAACTGGGTCCTGGCAGGAATGATGCAAATAGCGAATGCGAAAGCAGTATGGCGACGAATACGTTGGCAAGATATTCGCTGGTTCGGGAAGTCGTTCGCTTGTTCAGGAGGTCATTCGCTGTCTGTTGAGGGATGATTCACAGAATAAACGAATCATGACAGGTATCAGGTCTTGGCTGACGCGTGTTGCGCTCCTGCCTGAGTTCGCAATAGGATCCTCCGCATTTGTAAAAGCGCAGTTCTTCCAGACAACCTGGCCCTCGAAGAAGCTGGCTGAGAAGTACCTCGGTCCCTTTGAGATTATTGGCCAGGCCCAATCCCGAGCTTACATTCTACACCTCCCAGATAGCCTTCAGGCAATCCACCCGGTCTTCCACGTCTCTATGCTCAAACCAACAATCCCAAACACCATTCCGAATTGGGTCCAGTCTCCACCGCCTCCAGTCAAGATCGATGGCAAGACAGAGTATGAGATTTCCAAGATCAACCGACGATGTAGACCCTGTAATCTCCTGTACCTCGTCTGTTGGGCTGGTTATGAAGGAACTGATGAAGAGACGTCATGGGTCCTTGCGACTGAGCTCAGTGATGTGGCCAAGACCGTGACTTATTTTCACTCGGCCTACCCTGCCAAGCCTGGACCATGGGTTCTTTGAACCCAAGCTTCGGCTCCCCCATTTCTGTTCACTCAGTTATGGTCACTTTCTTAGTTAGATGCTTAACACTCTTTGCTATGTTTTACCTCGGCTGTTTTGCCAAATAGCTACACCTGTAGTTCTTGGCATTCCTCTTGGCACCTGTTTCCCTTATCTCTCTGTTGTATTCATTCACTTCGGTTCCCAATTCCAATCCTGAAACAAAAACACCAAGAAAAGAGATTCACATTTAGATAGAAAACCTGAAAACATCAGTAGTTTATTAATTGTCCTCCATAGTCGCATCCCCATCCACATCTTTTTCCACATCATCCCACTCATTCCCTGAACCCTCATCCAAACCCCCATCCCTCGTCTTCTCCATGTCCTCGTTTCCGTTTTCCAATCCCAAACTCATCTCCACTCTTCCCTCTGTTTCCTTTTCTTTCTCTTTTTCCTTTTCATTTTTCTTGTCCCCACTTCCCAAACCCACACCCGAACTATTCCACAATACGTTGAACCCGCCCCCTAAACCAGACCACAACTTTCTCTGCAGCTGTAGTCCACAAGCCAATCCGCTTGTTCATCCGGGGTTTTGCCACTCAATCTGTTGCGCCAAGTCCAAGATGGCCCAAAGCCAATGGTTGCTCCATTCCAACTGCTGGTTTTGTTGGGACAACAAGTCCCTCAGCATTCAAGACATCTCTTCTACAGAAAGTCTGTCAGGTTTCAAACCCCTCAATCCCTTTCCTGATGGCCCAGCACCTATGTTGAACGATGGTATGGCTCCGGACGGTCTGATCAGAGCTACCTTGGACTTCTTTGGCCCTGGCCCTTCAGGTTCCTCCTTGTCCTTCCATTTCCACTTCCCGTCCAGGAAGCTGCAGCGGACCTTTCGGTCCACACATTCCCGACACGCAGTTTTCTTCCCACACAAGCACCTTGTGTTGCAACACCTGCAAGCATTGCATGGCTGGCACTGCAACAAAAGAACATAAGTCCAAACCTGGACCGAACTGACCCAAGTACTTACCTCTTCATCCTCATCCAACTTGTCTGACTCCTCGGTCTTTTTCTTTTTCTTTGGCCCAGAGGACCTCGGGTTTTGACTTAGCCGTATTCCTTTCAAGAGCATGTTTAGCCACGAGAATCCAAGCCTTTGCAGTCACCAATTCCATGATGACCGGCTCAGGTGATGGAATGTGGATGTTCTGAGCCACACTTGCTTGCCAAACATTTTTGGCTTCCAGGATATCCATCAGTCTTTTCCGTTCACGCTTGGCTACACACTCCCACTCCTTGTGGTCCTCCTTGGCTTTCGCTTCCCACACTTTTCATGTATCTTCAGCCTTTGGTGCTTCCTTGGCTTTCTTTGCAGCCTCGGCCTGTGATTCCCGTTCCTTCCAAGCCTCTTTGGCTTTCTTCTCATCCTCCTGCCATTTCTTCTCCATCACTTGCGCTCTTGTGCAAGTCACCGTTTTTCTTGGAGCACCTTCCGAGCCTCTTTGGCTTTCTTCTCATCCTCCCGCCATTTCTTCTCCATCGCTTCCTTGCGCTCTTGCGCAAGTCACCATTTTTATTGGAGTGCCTTCTGCCACTCATCTGCTTCGCGCTCCACCCATGCGAGCTCCGTGTTGAGCTCCTCAATCTTGTTGATGTTCAGCTCTGGAGCATCTGACATGATTTGCGAGCTTTTTGATGATGATGGGAGAAGGCAAGAAGCAGAACGCAAAAAAAAGCTTACATAACCTTCCCACCCTGGCGATCTCCAGGATCTCGCTCATGGCCTCATAGGTTCAGCTATAAGGGGGAGGTCCTGTTACGATCCATTCCCGAGTCCGGTCCCAAAGCCTCAGCTTCAGTACTCACTTGGTTCACACGGCTTCCCTCGAGTTTCTCTTCGCACCTTTCCATCACCCCTGACTTCCCTTCCTAGTCAGTTCCCCGTATGCCTGACCCCTTGTTCCCCTGTCCATTGTTCCGATCATTGATCCCGCTTAACCCTGCATACTACTTTACTGTATAAATCCCCCAGTCATGTATAGTAGTTCCTCAGTTCAGATATCAACCTAGCTTCTCATACACTAGATCCCTCTGCTTGATATCGATTCCGATCCTTGGCTTATAGCCAAGACCGTTTCCAAAATTAGGGTGGAACACTGAGTGGGCGCAACCCACGAGGTTGAAGTCAATCCCTCTGCTCTGAAGACCCGAGAACACCACGATCACTAGGGCTGGAGTGGCATAACTTTTCCTACACCATGTCTGGAAGCTGCATGGCTTCCCATGAACAGTGGTGTTGGATCATGGGGTCCAGTTCATTCACAAATTCACTCACGAGCTTTATCACCTCTGTCATGACTCATTTATTTCTTGAATCCAGTTATCCCATGTTCCCCTTCACCATGTCATGATGTGTTTATTTCCCATACTCAGATGCTCAGTTTTCCTATTTTCTCACTCCACCTTTGTGTTCTTTCCAATCGCCATTGCCATGCTTAGCAACCAACTCCCGCTGTTCGTGCCAATTACCATAGCCACACCGTCAAACGTACGATTGACGTCTTTGGACTGACTCAGCAGTCATCACTGGGCCTACCACCTCCTCTGCGCAACCCTCTTCTGATGGCGTTCGGGTAATTGGATTGTCATGACCTGTGTATTTCCTGCACCTTGTTATCCCCATTTCCCCTTTCGCTACTCCTCTTCCGTGTTCGCTCGTCTTCGCCCTCCACCTCGACCACACCTGCCCTATGTCATCTCCGCTGGCCCTTCCTCGCATTTCGCCAAACAGCCATTCGCTGCTCGCATCATTCGCCAACAGGCACACCATCAAACCACGATCGACATCCCGATCTGGCGGAATGGCTCGTCAGTAACTCCATCAGCTTCTCGATCCAACCCCCTTTTGGTGTTCATATGAGCAGGGTGCGTTCGCGGGACGTCTTACCCATGGGTCGTGTGGGATCAACCCAGTAGATGAAGAACCCGTGCAGGGCAGGGTATATGCGGGTCCCAAGACATGATTTCGTACATAGCTGTCTTCGCCACCTTCACCCTCTGTCATTTCATGTTCTCCCTCTTCTCTCATTCTATTGTATGTTTATTTCATCTATGTTGTATCATGACTGCGCACCCCTATCCAACCCTGACTCACAACTGTAAGGGCAACCCTAGTTGGTTGTGGAGATCACACTACCACACAACTGACAAGGGGAAATCCAAAGTATGTATAAATGAACAGAGTATACAAGAGAGGGGATTCTCACCTGACAAGGGGAAATCCAAAGAGAAAAGTCTAAGGACCCCCAATGTCAGCGAGCCTGTATTATACTACGCTGCGCAGCCATGGACAACACTTGGCACCCGCCATCAACCCTGCATCTCCCTGACCCTTGATCGACCCTTGATGCCACCTATTACATGAGTCGCTTGATTTCCGACACTGTTCCGAGAGTGGAAGTTGGAAATTGGAGTGGAACTGGCAAGGCGAACAGAACTGGTGGAAGTTCTCCCAGAAGCGGAATCATTTCCAAAAGCGGAGGCGGAGATGGGATCGGAACCGGAAGCGGAGTCGGAAATGGAGTCGGAACTGGGTGTGGTGTCGGAACTGGAAATGGAGAACAGGGTGTCCCCTGACATCACCCCCCCTCTAGCGTGCTGCGTCCTCGAAGCACGGGACACGAGGGATTGAAATGCCAGCAAGCAGATTCGGCGAGGGGCACCGTGTCCTATAGAACTCACAGAGTTTGTCTGGAGCGGAAACATCTTACTCCGGGATCCACGAATTCTCCTCATATCCATACCCTTCCCATTTCACGAGGAATTGGAGTCGTCCTCGCACAAACCGGCTGTCCAGGATCCGTTCCACCACATAGTGCTCTTCCCCATCTACAATTTCCGGCGGAGGTGGCGGACGAGCCTTCCAACCTGGAATTGGGTCCTCAAGCATAGGGAGTAACTTCACCACGTTGAAGACGGGGTGGAGGCGGGACATGGACATTGGAAGTCAGAGGCAGTATGCATTCCGTCCAACCCTCCGCGTCACTGTGAAGGGCCCAAGGTAGCGGTGGGCAAGCTTCTGCGAAGGGCGTGTGGTGCGGATGTCACTTGCATCTAGATACACCTTATCTCCAACTTGGTACTCCGGGGCAGGAACCCGGCGTTGGTTGTAGTACCTTGCCATGTCATCCTTGGCCTTCGCAAGGGCCAACTTCGCTTCGGAAAGGGTGGAGTCCATGCGGTCTCAGAACTCATTGACCGTCTCGAGTCGGGAGTCAGCCTGGCGTGGCTCGAAGCCCATCCGCGGGGGTGGTCTGGAGTCAAGCATGAAGGGAGTCTGTTGTGTGGCGGAATGGACATGGTTGTTGTATTGGAATTCTGCCAGTGGAAGTAACTCATCCCAGTCATCCTGCCTCTCATTGACAAAGAGGCGGAGATATTGCTCCAACTCCTGATTGACCCGTTCCGTCTGTCCGTCACCCTGCGGATGGTATGCCGTGGTGGTAGCCAGCTTTATGCCGAGCAGGCGGTAGAGCTCCCGAGTCAGTTCCGCGACAAACTGCGGACCTCAGTCGGAAACAACTTGCTTCGGGAGCCCATGCAACTTCCAGACATGTGCAAGGAACAGGCGGGCCGCTCCGAGGGCTGTGATCGTCGTGTGCATCGGAATGAAGTGGGACACCTTGCTTACCGAATCCACGACGTTCATGATTGCGTCGTAGCCATGAGACTCTGGGAGTTCAACGATGAAGTCGACACTGATGGTGTCCCAGCGGGATTCGGGAATCGGGAGCGGAACAAGTTCTCCGACAGGCGGATGTCGTTGTGCTTTGGTTCGGAGACAAAGCTCACATGTCCTCACGTACTGTCCAACGTAGCAGGACATCTGAGGCCACCAGTAATTCCGAGCCACTAACTCCAGCGTCTTCCACCTGCCAGCATGCCAAGCGACCCATGTGTCATGGTGCTGGGACACGATGCGGCGGCGGAGGTCCGCTCCACCTGGAACATAGACCTTGCCTCTGAAGTGGAGCAGTCCATCACGTTCCGACCATTCCGCTGCCCGTACAGACCGTGTGTGCCCTTTCCGAAGTTCCTCCACCGCCTTCACCACCGACTCCTCTTTCTCTCCATTCCGGTACTGCCTCCGGATGTCCCGGAGCATTTCCACTTCCGCCCCAACTGCAGTCACTCCCTCTAGGGCACGGATTGCAAAGAGACTAGGGCAGAGCAGTGTCATATCCGCGTTGTCTCCACTTCCGCTTCCATGATCCGCACGGCGGGATAGAGCATCGGGCTTGCCCATGGTGCGGCCGGGGCGGTGGCGGAGCAGGAAGTAGAACCGGGACAGGTGTAGGGACCACCGTGCTTGTCGTCGGTTCAACTTCTTAGATGTGTGGAAATACTCGAGGTTCTTGTGGTCTGTCCAGATCTCAAACGGGCATAGAGCACCCTCGAGGAAGTGTCGCCACTCCTCCAGCGCTCGGATGATTGCCAGCATCTCCTTGTCGTAGATCTCATAGTTCCGCTCGACCGGACTAAGGCTTTTAGAGAAGAAGGCAATCGGACGCCATCCCCCATCATCCTCTGATGACTGTTGTGACAAGACCGCTCCGGTAGCTGTGTCGGAAGAGTCCGCGTCGACTCGATAAGGGCGAGAGTCATTGGGAAAGATCAGGACCGGGGCGGAAGTGATCAGCTCTTTGAGTTTGTCAAAGGAGGCCTGTTCCGGCTCTCCCCACTGCCATCCAACCTCCTTCTTGGTGAGGTTGAAGAGGGCACGAGCGTGGCAGGAGAAGTCCTTGACGAATTGCCGGTAGAAATTGACAAACCCAATGAAGGACTGGACCTCTTTCCTGTTCCGCGGCACAGGCCAATCCGACACACCGGAAACTTTGACTGGGTCCATCTCCACCTTTCCTTCCGACACAATCACCCCAAGATACTCTATCCGCGTCCGCTCAAATTCGCACTTTTCCAGCTTGAGACACAGGTTGTATTCCCGCAGCCGTTCCAGCACTCTCCGCAAGACTTCCCGATGTTCGGACATTGTTTTTGTGAAGATGAGGATGTCATCGAGGTAGACGCAGACAACCCCTACTCCCGCAGGTACTCCGGAATTTCCGCCTCCACTCTATCATGCCTCTTGGAGGCTTCAGCAAGGTGTTGCGAAATATTTCCGGTGGCGCGGACGTGTTCTGCTTCCGGCGGAAGGTTTACGTACAGCAAGCGCTCCCCTTCCGCCAGAGTGTCTTCCAGGCCAAGTCGGATGACGTCGGAGTCGGAATCGGAATCGGAATCGGAATCGGAATCGGAATCGGAATCGGAATCGGAATCGGAATCGGAATCGGAATCGGAATCGGAATCGGAAGTGGGATCCGGTTCAAATTCCGCTTCCGAGTCTTCTTCTGCAAGCAGTGGATAGGGGCCAGAACGACATGTCTGTATGAGCCGTTCGGTCTTCCGCTGCTCCTGGCGCTCCTTCCGCACTTCCAACCTGCACATGTGACACTTGGCTGGACATCGACTCATCAGTACCTTCCGAGTCTGCCAATTGATCTCCAGGTTGTGCTCCTGAAGCCAGGTAAACCCGAGGATGATGTCCTGCTTCCCCAGGCTGGTGACCGCAAAGGAAGTGTGTTCTGACTGTCCATCGTAGCAGAGAATTGTGTCTACTATCTCCGTGATGGACCCTGCCTCATTGGGGCTTCCATCCACATTGAACACCGGGATTGCACGTTGCAACTTCCACGTGGTCAGTCGGTTCCGTTCCACATAGTCCCGGTCCATAAACTGACCAGTGGCCCCACAATCGACAAGGGCGGGTCCGGATTTGACTTCCGCCGTATCTGTCGTCTGGATCTCCACCTTAACAACTAGTGACTTGGGGCCAGGGGTGGCAGCAACAATATAGCGCTTCGGAAGGCGTCTCTCCCAAGGGCGGATGCGGGATGGATGGGGTGTCGGATTTGGTTTTTGTGTGACTTTACCCAGTGGGTCTGCATGAAGTGAGGGGAGTGGGGGCTTTTCATTCTCTACTTCAAGACAGGCAAACCGGTTATGTACAGGCAGCAGGGGCACACATCTCACCCGCTGTTTTGGAACCCGTTGAACTAAACGTAAAACTGTGGTGTTAAACACAATTCTAAAGTTCAATCAGAGATTTGACTTTACAAGCACACGCAAGCTTCGAAACTATTTTAACGGAGAACCCAATTAAGAAATTATACTCCGGTGAACAATCAGAATCAGTATTGGTACAGGAAGTGTAGCAATAGAGATTTAACTGAACACGTGTAGTTCTTAGATTGTGCAATACTTTGTGAGGTCAAAGAAAGATATTAGGCGTCCAAGGGTCCAGATACTTTAAGGGGGAAAGCTACCTAGAGTCTTAGGACCGCGGGTCGAGTGAATTAAAGACAACAATAATCCCCAAGACGTGAAAAGATAGTTCTGCGCTTGAACTCTTCCTCAGTTCAAGTATGTCACTATTCTTGTGGCTTTTCTGGTTTTCCAACTCAACAAACGTAGGATATTAACTCACTTACCCTGAGTTAGGTTATATCTGCAGTGCGTTGATTGATCAAGAAAGATCAATTACCCAAAAGGCTATTAACCCACTTAACTCAGAGTTAAGTTAATAAACTATTGTGTGAATTGAATAACTAATAACCAAGTCTATTAGATCACTGCTCAGAGTGGCGTCTAATGGTACAGGATTACTAATCAGTTACGCTTAATAATGTTGCTGTTCGCAGCGCGATTATTCAGAGCCTGCTGCAATTAAAATAGAGCACTCTTGTACTTCTCAGAGCCAATCAGAGTTGCTGCAATCTTAGACTGTAGCCAAGTCAGTGAGCCAGTACTTCGGTACAAGGCTGTGTTGAAGTCACACTTCAGTTACTCAAGGTATGAGTGGTTTGGGTGAAAGATGATTGATTGCTTCACTGCTAAAACTGCAGGCTATTTATACTGCATCTATCTAGCTTATGTAACTACTGCCAGGAACCTTGTAGAGGCTTCTACTACTGTGAAGAACCTTGTGGAAGCTTAGAGAAGCTTCAGGAAAGGTTTGGAAACTATTGGAAGGCTGTGGAAGGTTCTATTGCTATATTGGGTTAAAGTCACAGCTCTGTGACAGTAAAGCTAAGAGTATGTAAGAAACTCCCACGCTCATGTGATTATCATGTGACGAAGGAAAGTCATGTGACTTCATGCTGGATTAAGGTCATGTGACTGTGTCATGTGATTGTCAGGTGACCGTAGATAATCAAGTGACTTTGAGGTCAGGTGATTGTCAGGTGACTGTAGATAATCAGGTGACTTTGAGGTCAGGTGATTGTCAGGTGACTGTGGATGATCAGGTGACCTTGAGCTGTTTTGAGGTCATGTGATAGTCATGTGACCGTGGGGGATTCTTAGCTAAACTATCAAGAGATTGTTGTATCTTGTGGACCCAATGTGAGTGTAGCATAGAAATATTAATACAACCTTCCTTGAGGACATTTGAAACTAATTAACTACCTAGTAAATGTTCATAAATAGGTAGCTACTTTGTGGACGATCCCTAACACCCACTGCATGTCACAAAATCCGACGCATCTTCCACTTCCGGTGGACCATGTTCCGCATTTTCAGAAACCTCTTCCGCAGTGGGCATTCTGCTTATGTCCGCAAGTGCGAGGAACTCTGGAAGGAGCTCAAGCTTCTCCTCTGTGGTCATAAGCTGGATGTCAAAGGCTTGGGGGCACTCGCGGGCATAGTGGCCTGGTTGTCGGCATCGGAAGCAGGTGATGGTTCCGTGCCCTTTTCCGCGCATGCGGTCAACATCCATTGGGGCAGGGCCACTCTTCGAGGGAGGGGGGCTAGGGTTCCTAATAGGAGCAGGCGGAGCAACCATCGGAAATATTTTCCGTGTGGGAATGAATGCACTTCCAGGTTTTGGCATGGGTGGAGTAGGACAAGCGGAACTGCGTGTCATGTTCCGGTTTGTCTCCACAAAGGCCTCGTTGCTTCCCTGTTTCGGGACACCCTCCGCGCAGCTTGGTACCACCCTTCCGGGTCATCGAAATCCGGAGCTCCATCCCCAAGCAGCGCAACTTGGTTCTGGAGTGTCAGATCAAGCCCTTGTCAGAATTTGATGACGATCGTCTTGTCATCGTCATACTCTGCAAGGTCGATGAGCTCGTGGAAGTGGTCAATGTAGTCATTGACCGGATCCTTGGCCTGGTACCAGCTGGTCCCCTCGAGCTTCGTAAGGGCTGTGAGCTGCTCATTTTTCGGGCAGAACTGGTCAGAAAATGTTTTCTCGAAGGCATCCCAGTCCCGGAAGTAGTTCCCCATGCCCTTTGCTTCATGTCGGATCGCCTTGTTTGCAAAATGGGCTGTGTGGTCTGACTTGAAAAAGGACAATGCCCAGTTAATCCGGGCCTGGTCGTTCAGAAAGAGGTCTACAACAATTGCAAAGTAGATGCTGCATGTGTCGAAGAATGCACGTCCCTTCTCCCGATCTCCGTCAAAGTCCGCTGGAGTTGCAGGTTTGACCTTTGCCAACTTCTTCGCGGACATCCTCTCTTCCGCTACTTCCGCTTTTCCGAAATCCGGCTCATCCAGCATTGCATTTCCACCACTTTGTGGAATATCTAACTTAGCCAAAATCGGTTGTAAGGCTGTTTCAATTGCGTCGGTCTTCATCCGGTTCCGCGTCAATTCCTCCTCCATATTCCAAAGGCGATCATCTGGATCCATGTCAGAAGGGGAAATATGGGACGGGACTTCCGGGGTTGGGAGCTCGACATAAGAAGAGGGGCTGTCATATACCGTGTGTGTGGAAGAGGTTGCGATCTCCGAGTCACTGTCTCCGATTCCGAACGCACCTATGGCGAATGCAACGCGCAGTACGACCACTGGTCCTCTAGGGCTGCTGTAAGGGAAACCCTGGCTGGTTGTGGAGATCACACTACCACACAACTGACAAGGGGAAATCCAAAGTATGTATAAATGAACAGAGTATACAAGAGAGGGGATTCTCACCTGACAAGGGGAAATCCAAAGAGAAAAGTCTAAGGACCCCCAATGTCAGCGAGCCTGTATTATACTACACTGCGCAGCCAGGGACATCACTTGGCACCCGCCATCAACCCTGCATCCCCCTGACCTCCCTGACCCTTGATAGACCCTTGATGCCACCTATTACATGAGTCGCTTGATTTCCGACACTGTTCCGAGAGCGGAAGTTGGAAATTGGAGTGGAACCGGCAAGGCGAACAGAACTGGTGGAAGTTCTCCCAGAAGCGGAATCATTTCTGAAAACGGAGGTGGAGATGGAATCGGAACCGGAAGCGGAGTCGGAAATGGAGTCGGAACTGGGTGTGGTGTCGGAACTGGAAATGGAAAACAGGGTGTCCCCTGACAGTCCCGAGGATTGTGTCGTAGTATTCGACATTCGCTATGTCGGAATACTCGTCGTGGAGTTTACGACTGAATTTAATGGTCATGTTCATTCCAATTGATTGTGGAACGACTACTGATGCATGCTAGTTGCACCACAATTGGCTGTTCTAGGGCAAATGTCTTCATGCCTGTGGCCTGCATGAATTAAGGGGAGATCAGCACCCCTTCACTCCCACTGTCGACGAGACAGTGGGCCTTCATGCCATTGATCTCCCAGTACCCCAACAGGGTATGGTTCTCGTTTCGCGGCTGTGCGGGCTACGATCACTGCTTGCTCTGATGGTGATACATTGGTTCCACCACATTATCTACTTTATCTGGGGTGGCCGCTGCGCGGGCCACCATTACTATGGCGGCACCGTCATTGTCCAGCGTGACTCTAACCGCACTGGATCTGTATGCGGTCTGATTGTCCCAAGCGGAACTCGACCAATGAGTGGTAATTCCATGTGCTACGTAGTGACAGTTGTAAGGTAATATCTGGGGAACCGCCGCGCGGTTCCCACCCAAGAACTGTACAGTGCTTACATAAGCAATCCAGTAGTGCGCATTGCCTTAAGGGTGTCATGACACGTTGATTCCTCATAACTCAGGTGCTCTGTCATGACATTTCTCACCCCATTTCCGTGTTCGTTCCGATCGCCATTGTCATGTTCGGCAACCGATGTTCGCTGATTCGACCCCGTTACCATCTCCCCGCCATTGAACGCATGACCGACGGTTTTGGACTGACTTGACAAGTCATCACTAGGTCTACCACCTCCTCTGCTCGACCCTCTCCCGATGGTATTCTGACAATCGGATTGTCACGTCCTATGTATTTCCTGCACCTTGTTTCCCCCATTCTCTCGTTCGCTACTCCTCCCCCGTGTTCGCTCGGCTTCGCCCCTCCCTTCGGCCACGCAACATCTATGTTCTCTCCGTTCACCCTTCGCCGCATTTCGCCGAACCGCTATTCGCTGCTCGCACATTTCGCCAACAAGGCACGCCATCAAACACGATCGATACCATTTACCCAGCATAATGATTCATCACTAACCCCATCATCTTCTTAAATCCAACCCCTTTGGGTTTTCGTATGGCCAAAGTATGTTCGCAGAGCGTTCCTTCCGTAGGTCGTGTGGGATCGACCCAGTGGACGAAGAGTGCGTGCAGGGTGACATATATGCGGGTCCCAAGACATGGTTTCGTACATAAGTACCTTCGCCACCTTTACTCTCCGTCATTTCATGTTCGCACCCCTCCCTCACTCTATTATATGTTTATTCCATCTCCTTAGTATCATGACTGCGCACCCCTATCCAACCCTGACTCGTGACGGCCTCTTTCCTATTCGCCGATACCATACGAGCATTAGATATAAGTAGTTTACATTCGCATGTATATTCCCCAGGTCAATTATCATACGTCGTCCATCTTGTGCAAACTTGACCTCGCTGTGATCATCGTCTTGAGCCCCTCCTTGAAGATTTCTATCTTCGACCAGCCAAGGACTTAGGCATCACTGGTGAGTTCTCATACTTCATCTTCGTTACCTTAGCCTTCAAACTACTTTCTGTGCTGTTGGCGAAGGGCTCTGAAGGAGCACCTTCGCCAGCGAAGGGACCGTCGAAACTTAGGCAGCCCTTCCGCGATATCTTGCACGTTACGTCGTCAAGTGCTGCGAGCTATTTCGCTACGACTGTAGAGAGGGCGAGCCCCGTTCAGGCAACCCCTTTGTTTCGTGAACATCCATCGGTTCACTTATTCGCCGAACGGCATACTTATTTGCACAAGTTATTCGGGCATTCGTTGTGTTCACTAATACACGATATTAACGCCTAAAAACCAATCTTGACAAAGGGCAATGCGGGTAAATAGCGTATTTACACCCTCCCCCTCTATAGACAACTCAAACCTCCTCACACTGGAGGCATATAAAAATTTTCTGGTCTAAAAAACTGTTCAAAAAACTGTAAAGATATTCCAAATTTTTTTAGTGTTTTTAAGGTAAAAAACTTTAATATAATTTTGTGTTTTTGTTAGAATTTGTTGAGCAAGAAAATTGTAAAAAAATTGAAAGTTTTTTGCAGGGTTTTTTTATGTCTTTTTATAAGTTTCTTTGTGAAAACACAAAGAAACCCACAAAAAACCCTGAAAAAAACTTTGAATTTTTTTACAATTTTCTTGCTCAACAAATTCTAATAAAAACACAAAATTTTATTATAGTTTTTTTTACAAAAAAAACACTAAAAATATTTGGAATATCTTTACAGTTTTTTGAACAGTTTTTCAGACAAGAAAACTTTTATATGCCTGCAGTGTCATAAATGGACCTGGTGAGGTCCTTGGAGTCCACATCCGACATTGGTATGTTGGTGTACGGGGCCGGCGATGGATGCGGGTCCGTAGGGAGCGCTGCGTCACTGGCGGGTACATGGGGCATGGAGTCGATACCCATGTCTTGCCGGAAGGCCACTTCCGCGGCCGGGTCGGTGACTGGTGAGGGGCCGTGTGTAACAGCTAGTTCTTGTGGCGGCCGATGCTTCTTCAGCCGCGATCGCCGCCTTATGGCAGTCCCGAAGGGCTACCATCTGCAGTCTCTCCTGCCCTATTTGGGCAGGTGCACTAAACGTCGTCCCGGATAGTTCGCACTGAACGAACTCCTCGATCCGGGGTGCGCTGTCCCGATTCACGCCGCCGTACCTGGCGAGCCAGCGGGTGACCTCATCCAGAGGGATGTCCTGGGGCGACCACCCTTGGATGGGGACCATCCATGTGATCGACGCCCTTAGGGTGTCGCCGATGGCATACCGGACCTCGTTGGCTGGAACGAGGTCCTTCCATTGGCCAGTGACGTGGAATAGTTCATATATCCACGTCCTGAGTGGAGAGGGAGGCTTGGGGTTCTTGGGCGCAAGCATCCTCAGCCACATCCATACATCCATGTCATGGATGTTTAGGCTGCGATCCGGTTCGTCACGGATCGCCGATGGAATGCCCTCAGGGTTGCATAGCCAGCCCTGGAGAACAACTTGAATGTCATCGGCGGTTACGGTTACTTTGCCGATGAGGAAGTAGCTGGCTCTATGGCTATTCGCTCGGGCCTCCTCCCAGGCTCGTCTCATCGCAATCACCATTCCGTGTGTGTGAGAGCCCGTTGGCGTCTCCCTGGCCTCCTTTAGGAGGTCCTGGAACCTCTGCTCTGTGGTTTTGCAGAGGTCGAACCATTCGGCTTGCAACAGCGTTCTTTTCCTGAGGGGCTGCGGCAAGCGGCCCGTCACGGCAAACGAGGGGTCCCCGAGGGGCATGAGCTCGCCTCCCCCCGGGAGGGAGGTGATTATTGCGTAGTCTGTCGAAGACTATGCCTAGGTGTTCTTCGTGCTCCTTTATTGAGTGTGAGAAGATAAATATGTCGTCCATATATATGTGGATGAAGTGACCTATGCATTTGCGGAAGATTGCGGTCATCAGACATTGGAACATCGATGGCACATTTCAATCTCCCATCTGAATAACTTGACTTCGGAATGTGCCAAGTATCGTTGCGAATGCCGTCTTCGCGACGTCTTCAGGACGAATCCGGATCTGCTGATATGCTTCAGACATATTGATTTTCGTCCGGCATCGGCAGTGTGCTATGTCGCTGCGGATAACATCCTGGTCAGGGAAGGGCGTAACATCCTTCACTGTATTTTCGTTCTGCTGTCGCAGATCGAGGACCGTACGGAGTGTGCCATTTTTCTTGGGCACACAGAGCATGGGCACCGCTTGGTGTGCCACTGCTGGTATCCACCACCCTGCGGTGGTGTATCTTTCCAGTTTCACGGAAAGCTCTTTGCGGAAATGCTCTAGACGCCACCGACTGGTTGAAGGCTCAGAAGCCACCGTGATGCGTTACAAGCACCCAAAATGGCTCGGCTCAAGGGGCACCGTGACGCGTGAATCATTGGTCGTGTGGCTACAATCGACCCCAAATACATGGGTGCCGACAGGGTGGCGCTGCGACTAGGAACTGGGCCCGGTATAAGTACATTGTTCTATATATACTATGTATTGCCGCGATACGGTATAGACAGTAAGTAGAGTTCGCAATTCTATGTAACGCTAGTAGCTAACAGTTTGTAGTTTACTGTATTTAACTTTAGTATTCATCTTTGCAAGTGATTGATTTCTCCGCCTGTTCTTTCAGCATTTTTCTGGTACAGAACCAAGCATCCGAAATGCGAACAGCTGGAGGCAGCATTGGACCATTCATTGTTATTTCAACATTTCATCGAATCGGAAAGTTTCACTGCTCGGGCTCCGCAATGGAAGATCACATGGGACAGCATGGATGAAACCCTGGGGATGCTTACTGTAAGATGAATTTAAGTATGTCGTTTTATTGAAACCAGTCAGCATCATGAATAGTCGTTATGTCCGCAGAGACCCGTGCAAGCAAGAAATAGCCGACGTCAACCCCGATCAGTACGTGCCCGGAACGACGTGACGCCTACGAAGCCATCGAACCAGTTTATGCACTAGCGTACGCAGCAACGGCGTTCGAGAACGCTGCGTCGATGGCGGTCTTTATGGCAGTGGCGTTGGCCTGCAGGTCCGTCTGATATGGCATTGTCCACCGGGTCAGCAAGTTATACTACTGATCAGAACTAGTACACACAGGAGTAGCAGCGATGAGGGCACTCTCGAAAGCCTATCACAAGTTGAGTGGTCTCATAATGCTTTAGCTGCACTGCAGCGCACCGTGGTGTTGCCATCCAGGTCGCCGATATCCTGCTTGACAAGAGCCGTGACGCCTCCAATAGGCAAGCCTTGAAACGCGGGCTTTTTGGCAACGATGGCATTGAGGGCATCGATGATCGTGGGCTGGATGGCCTCGAGACTCTGAAGAATGGTGGTGGCATCGGCGTCACTAAATGCACCCGTACTCTTGAAAAAGAGTAAGGCAGTTATTATGTTGAAGCACATTCACAGGAAGCCTAACCGTAACGTCGGTGGTGCCCTATTCATGCGGTGCAAGCACGGTATTTAGGTGACTTTTAAATGCATTTGCAGGCACTTCACTGACCTGAGCGATAGCAGAGACGAGATTAACAGAGTCCGTATGGATAGCCTGCGGTGAACACAGGATAATCAGGCAAGGAAGGAGGCGTGAGACGGAGCTACTAACCAAAGCTTGGGTCAACGATCCTCCGGAATCGGGGAAAGAGTTGATCGCGGAATCTAGAGTAGTCTACATCGACAACGGAAGATGGGAATTTGGAATGAAAATCGAGGTCGGAGAGGGAGAGTGCATGATCGCTCTCACAACCTGACTGTTGATTGTGGCAATGTCGGCTTCAACTTGCGCGACCGTACGCTTGTTGAATGGCGAAGCGGAAGCAGCAAGGGAATAAATGAGGACAACCAAGGCGGAGAAGTGAACCATGGTAGAATCGATCGGGACAGCTTGATCTCAAAGTGTGAATGGAACTCAGGTTGAGTGGCCTTTATATACTATAAAGTCTACAACCGCCTTCATGTTGCATGCAATATTATCATTAGCTCCCGAAGCGAAAGTCTATAGCATAGCGTTTGCGTCTGGAAGCTGGACTCGTGATTCGATCCTCCATGTGCTCTCAGTTCAGAAAAGCCAATTATGATGCAAGGCAGAATAGTTACAGTAACCGGTGGCTTCCACGTATCCCTTTCAAGTTGAAGTCCGGACACAGACAAAATAATTTATGTCGATCATGTGGCTGTCTGGCTCAGGCGCAATCCTCTGCTAATTTCATCGACGCCCCCTAACCCTATATAACCAGGCTAGATCCGAGTGTTTACTCAAGGTAGCTCACCACCTTGTGCTGCAAAACGGGAGACATCATTGCCTACCGAAGCTTTATGTAAGTACAGCCAGAGCTATCTAGACCGTATAGAAACTTACTTAACTGGGATCGAATCCACTCTATGGACCCTCGTATTATATGCTCATTACTTATATGCATGTCGACACTTCGCCACATTATATACAACCAGACTGCCAAAGCAGAACTATGGCAGACCATAGATGGTCTAGAGTAGTAGCCTAAACTATAACAAGGTGGCGTGCGACCATGAGATCATCACCTGATCAGTTCAGTGCGTGCACGGCACATGCTCCGTTCCAGATCCACGAAAACCAGAAGCGCATTCGGAACACAGTGAACCGGCGGCACGCATCCATTCCGGCAGTATTTTTCCATACGGTGCTGAGCACAGCGTGCTATTCATGTCATCCAATTATGAAGGATGCTTACCGCCTTTCAAGTTTGGCGGTACACTCATTGCTTCGGATGCCCCGCGATCTGCTGAGGGTGTATAAATGAAGCTTATGGCGAGGAAGCTGTAGCTTGAAAAGAATCCATATATAGAAGAGACAGGGTGCCATATCATGATCCGGGAAAGGCTAGATGACGAAATATCGGTAGGTTCACAGCTTCTTGGGTTTCTACAAAACGCGTGTTGACTAGTGACTTCCGCGCTTTTGATGCCTTTCGATCACCATTAGCAAAAACAGTCCGCGTTTAGGAAGCAAGCACACCGAGAAAGCATAGATGAGGGCGTAACCAAATCTCTACAAGAACATAAGCCATACTGTATATTTATTATGATGGAGTACAGCTTACATGTGCATGTTAATGAGATCACGTTCCACTACTACCCCTGTGTGGAAGCGAAAATCCATAAAATCTAGCTCGTCAAGAACCATGGTACCAAGAAGGGTTATGATGTGAGGCTTAAGCTGGCACACACTTGCGAGGATGGCGGTGGCGGGGTACCTGGCCTGTATTCTTACAGCGAGGGTCAAGTTAACACGGGAAGGACGGCCGAGGTCGATAGTCATACCTGGGATACATGTACAGCCTGATAAATCAGCTGGTAAGCAATATATTTTAACCATGAATAGAGACTCGCCATTGCGATAGGATTCTGCACGTCCACACAATTTAGGTGGATGGCAATAAGGACAAGATAGGTGTAATCCATTTATAAAAGGAGGTTGAGGCATCCTCACCATAGCGGCTCTCAGTGTAAGAGCCAAGGTAATTTTAAAACTCGTGCACCAATGTATTCATGTTTTCCTGTGAAAGTGGAGATATCATGTGTCGTTCAACCACCAGAGGGCTGACAGTACAGGCCGAGGAAGGAGACGAGAATGGCGACAGCGATGAAGATGACCATGGTATTGACTTTGGATATATGGTACGGGAGCAGAGTCTCACAAAAGCACAACAGATATTTTATGAGCTTTATACCATGCCATAGTCGACCAGGCGTATTAGTGAAGATCTGGAATACCAAGTAGGTAATGAGCCTGAGCGAAAAAGGCACCAGATCCATAGTAAACGAGAGTAAGAAGGCCGGAGCAATAAAGGGTTTCTCTTGGCTTAACTTGTGATGACCTGGACGAGGTTCAAGACGACGTCGAAAGCAGCCATATCCCCGGGCCTCGGGTTTACAGCAAAATAATTAACATTTCCAGTTCTGGTAAGTAACACAACTCCACCATCTCATCCTCAGCTATACACGTACACAGGCATTGAAACAGGGTCTATTTCCCGCACATGAACGAGACCCAGCGCCATCTTCAAGTTATACGAACAGCAGCTGGCGCGAAGGCAGCGGTTGCTCGCGTCCGCCAGAATGACTATGACCTCCCCTCCAAACTCGTTGGCAACCTTTCCGGCGGACCCCGAATGCTAGGATTGTCTTCGAGATGCCGGAGTCGTCGATCTATTCCTTGACATGCTTCTACGCATGCCGCATAGTGTGGCAAGCGCTGATCACAATGTGGGTGGCTCATCTCGCGAGATTTAGCGTGCATGCAGGGAATGAAAGGACGCTATTGACAGTCCTTTCCTTCATGGGCTGGTAAGCATACAGCGCAGCCCTGGTGCTTTCCAGGGTCCAGAAAACCGGGAGGCAGCTTCAAAAATAATCAAAGCGTCGCCCGCATATGTCGCCATTTATCTGGAGCAAAAGGTGATCTATCCAGCTCTGGCGGACACGCAAATGACCTTCGCCGATCCGTCTTAGTATGGATCCAGGCCTCCTGGAACGGAGCGGCAATGTTAGGCCTAACTGACATACGAAGGTGGCTTAATACTTATGTGGTGGGTGAAGCTTATGACAGAAGTGTATAGCTATAAGTGAACTCAAGGACGCGGGCATTGTTGAGATAACGACATGGTGCTGGTTGTCTGTGTCCTCCATTGAGCTTCGTTCCAAGGCAGCGATCGCACTCGCGGATGTGCTGGAGCAGCCCCAGTCGACCAGAGTAGACCTCGACCGAGTCATCGCTTCAGCAGGAACCGTAGAACGCCTGATTAACACATTTCATGGTGTCTTTCAAGACACTGACGTGGGCGATGAATACATGGCGAATAGCATGAGCTTACTGACGGGGTTCACTGGTCAAACTGTACACGTTGACTTGGCGCGATGGTTTGCGAAAATGAAGACCCATCACGAGGTTATGGCCGCCCTCCGACGACAATTGACGCACCCAAAGAGTGGGGAGGAAGCGTGGCGTGTATTGGAATACTCGAACGACGCTGCTTTTCCCACCGAGGAGCTTACAAACCTAATAGCACTCCATTCTTTGATCCCTCTCTTGGGGGTGCATCACTGCGGTGTGCGCAAGCATCTAGACCGTGTATGATATCTCCCCTCGATTGATATAATAATATTACTGACACCCATAAACTAGCGGCATCCTGGTCGTCCTTCATAACATTGCTCAGACACACATGCACATGCACCTCACATCCTGTCGCGTGCGCACATCCCCTTTGTATGCATCCGCCTTCCGCACACACCTCTCCTGGCGCTGGTGACTCACTCTCAAAAGGCTGCGGCTCTCTAATTCGGAGACGTCAGCTAAAGCGCAGAGCTAGTGGATGATCCTTGGACGCATGGCTGGGCTGCTGGTGGGCGGAGTGTGCGAGCCTGGTAGAGTCGCCTGATGCAGCTCTTAATGTGGGATTGCACAAGTGCTCTGGCTGCAAGAAGGTGTTGTATTGCACAAATGTCAAATGAGGTGAGTTGGACCTTTGTTACTGTAACCGTGTTAATTTAGGCTGAGAGCGGAGCGCTAGCGATTGGAGGGTGCATAAGAGGCAATGTGCAGTTTGGAAAGCGGCAATCGCCACACGCTGAGAATTTAGTCATCGTGATATACCCGGCAAGAATCAAGTAACACCAGTCACTCAGTCACCCAGACTCTCGGACTCTCAGACTCTGGAGAATATTTGTTCCCAATCTATATTATCTGAGCTGAACGGCGTGCCTAATAATTGCAATTCAGTTACAGTAAATATAGATTGAGAACAAATATTCTGCGTGATCTCTGCGGGGTTGCTCTGGGTTTACGTCTCCCCCTCTCGATGGCCTGATTGGGAGGCACCGTATCGTGGTATTCCTGTCGTCGCCCTCTTCTTGGTATCCAACCTCTTCCTTGCGATTGCACCCCTGATTCCCCCGACGGCTGCTTTCTCACTTTACGCGCAAATACCATATTGGGTGTTCTTTTCATCGTATTTGTATCATTCTCACCTATTTCAACAGTCACACGCTGCGGCAACTTTGCTAATTTTACTCGCGGCTTTAACTTACTGGTATATATGGGCCAGCGTTATGCCTCGACTCGGAGGCTATAAACTAGACCGGGAAGTTCTCATACAAGACGACGGTGTATCAAGAACTGTATTGACAAAGGTGTGGTAATTGTTGTCAGCTAAGTTACCTACACTCTGAATAAACGCTATCTCCTGCTCTCGAATCCTGAGTTTATGTCAGGACCTTCTAACAGCAAGGCGGAATTAGTGCCCTCTTCTGTTTGAATCTATAATTCTCCTCTGGCTCTACAAGATGGACCGAGCTAAGTACCAGCGCTCGACAGGTCATCCCCACATCCTTCCAGTGACAGCTCCAGGCCTCTTTGACGAGAACATACCAGCGATAAACAAAAGGACAACCACAACCCTCTTCGAAAGGCGACCATTTGTTGATTTCCGCTGGGCACTTCGCCTGACTCACCATGCTTATTTGACCGTACCATAGAATCCAGCTGACAGTCACAGTGCGTATTCGTCTTTGCAATATCCCAAGTGATTAATTTCTCCGCCTTTTCTTTCGGCATTTTTCTGGTACAGAACCAAGCATCCGGAATGCGAACTGAAGGCATCATTGGACCATTCAATGTTATTTCCACATTTCATCGAATCGGAAAGTTATACTGCCCGGAGAGGGGTGCTTAAGATAAATTTAAGCATGTCATTTAATTGAAACCAGTCAGCTTCATGAAGTTATGTCCGTAGAGACCCGGCTGTACAAGAAAGAAGTACGACGACAACCCCGATCAGTACGTGGGGTGCGTTTCTGTTTACATTTATAAACGCCCTCTCCCACCTTGTTTTGCTTTGTTATGTGAGTACAGTGTCCAAGAATTTCACTGGAAAGAATAATTCCCCCCAAAACTATGCATCTTCTTGATTTGAACGTCCCCCGGAAGGATGTGATGCCTAGGAAGCAATCGAACCAGTTTATGCATCAGCGTACGCAGCAACAGCGTTCTCGAACGCTGCGTCGAGGGCGGTCTTTATGGCAGTAGCGTTCGCCTTGAGGACCGTCTGGTATGGCAATGTCGACAGGGTCAGCAAGTCATACTACTGATCAGAACTAGTACACACAGGAGTAGCAGCAATGAGGGCACTCGCGAAAGCCTATCACAGGGTGAGTAGTCTCATGATGCTTTAGCTGCACTGCAGCGCACCGTCATGTTGCTATTCAGGTTGCCGATATCCTGCTTGACAAGAGCCGTGACGCCTCCAATAGGCAAGCCTTGAAACGCGGGCTTTTTGGCAACGATGGCATTGAGGGCATCGATGATCGTGGGCTGGATGGCCTCGAGACTCTGAAGAATGGCGGTGGCATCGGCGTCGCTAAATGCACCCGTACTCTTGAAAAAGAGTAAGGCAATTGTTATGTTGAAGCACATTCACAGGAAGCCTAACCGTAACGTCGGTGGTGCCCTATTCATGCGGTGCAAGCACGGCATTTAGGTGACTTTTCAATGCATTTGAAGGCACTTCACTGACCTGAATGATAGCAGAGGTGAGAGAGTCCTTATTCATAGCCTGCAGTGAACACAGGATAATCAGGCAAGGAAGGAGGCGTGAGACGGAGCTACTAACCAAAGCTTGGAGCAACGATCCTCCGGAATCGGGGACAGAGTTGATCGCGGAATTCAGAGTGGTCTACATCAACAGCGGAAGACGGGAATTTGGAATGAAAATCGAGGAAGAGGGAGAGTGCATGATCGCTCTCACAAGCTTACTGTTGATTGTGGCGATGTCGGCTTCAACTTGCGCGACCGTACGTTTGTTGAAAGGCGAAGCGGAAGCAGCAAGGGCAGAAATGAGGACAACGAAGGCGGAAATCTGAACCATGGTAGAAACGAGCGGGCCTTAGTTTGATCTCAAAGAATGGAATGGAACTCAGGTGGAGCCTTTATATACTTTGAAGTCTACAACCGCCTTCATGGTGCAATATCAATAGCTTCCGAAGCGAAAGTCTATAGCATAGCGTTTGCGCCTGGACTCGTCATTCGCCGATCAGGAAAAGCGCGTTAGGGCGCTAAACCCGTCCGCAGCGAGCTATCAAATTACAATATAGACCGTATGTATTTTGATAGCTCGCCATGAGTGGCACCCGTTCGAACATCGAACGGGACCCAGTGCTGGCGGCGCGTCGAAGTCCCCAACGGTCCTTAGCGCCGGGTTCTAACTAAGATCGATGACAAATACACGGGTACCGACAGGGCGGCGCCGCGACTCCGCATATACAGTTGCGGACAATCAAACTCAGCTAATTTGGAGACCCATTTATGCACACTGCCACAAATGTCCAGAATAGTCAAAAACTGCTAGAACATGTACATTACCGTCATTTGAAACAGCAAAAATGGATTTATCACTCATCGTCCCCTGTGCTGTTCCTAAATTCTTCAAAAAATCGGAGTATATTATAGCACCATATTTTACTGCTGCCTATAGGTCTAATCTATCAAATTATAACTGAGGAATGTAATAAATGTGAGCCCCAGTCATGAGGGGACTCGGAGCTCAAAACGGGTATCTGAAACACCTGTGGGAAATCACTCGTCCTCACTCTCGTCACTCTCTGAGCCGCTACTCTCATCCTCTGGATCAACGGCGGTCGTTTTGGGGGCACACTTCTTCACAGAAAGCTTTGGAGGGGCAGGGATCTTGGTGGGTCACTTTGGTTTAAGCCATCTGGGTCGCCGCCACTCACTTTTCACCAGCTCGCTCCCTCTTTGCCAGGCCAGCAACTCGCCCGCATAACCTGCTAGTCTGACGCGATTCTCCTCTGCAATTTTGGCCGCTTCCTCCTCCCAGTTCTTCTTTGCCTTGACCTGCTCCTTCTGTGCCACTTTTCTGACTTCTTTATCAATCTTCTCTGCCTCTTTAGCTTCTTCGTGGTCCTTCATGGCGCTGTGAAATCTAGGATCGGTGAGGAGCCGTGGTAAACCATCCCCCATCAGCTTCTCTTTTTTTCTTACTTTTGCTTTTCTCTTCTTTTTTGTACAGGTGGTCCCTAAGCCTATTTACGTGTATCCAGGCCAACACAAGTTGGGTGCGTTTGGTGAGAAGGCGCTCCTTCATCACCTCGAGTTCATACTGAGTGTGAGCGAGCTTCAGCTGCAATACTGCTGACTGTTCTGTGTCAGGTTCCTGTCAGGGGAACACCAATCGCACACTGCTTTATTGCAATGTGCTTTATCACACTGCGCATTATCGCATGCATTATCGCAGTGTGCATTATTGCATGCTTTATCGCACTGTGCATTATTGCAGTGTGCATTATCGCATGCATTATCACATGCCTTATCGCATGCTTTATCGCAGCGTGTCGTTGGTGGCCCCTGAGCTTCTCCTAGCCTTTGGCATCCTTCTGTCTTGTGTTCCATTTATTTCCCTTCCTGTTCCGGCCCCTTCCGACATCATTCCTTCCTTATCTGCCCAGCCCTGTTATTGCTGGTGTGATTGCTTATGTAACTCGGGCATTCGGTAATCGGGCTAGCATGCCCGAGTTTGCTTATAGTCGTAGTTAGGTGGCGAAGGGGTTCCTTAGAGTTTTCTCTTTGGATCCCCCTTCGCCAGTTATGTCTGTGTCCTGTATATAGTTCTCTATCTTACTTTGGATCCCCCTTTGCCAGTTTGCCGCTTGAGTGTAGAGTGTCTGCCTAGGTTGCCCTTATAGTTCCCAGGTAAGCATCTCTGACGCATCTGTTGGTGCTTCAATGGCTGAGAACGGTGCCATTGGAACCTCCAAAGAGGAGTGGATCGGGGATGAGCTGGTCAAGAAAGATGTTGTCTTGTGTGCCTCAAGAACTTCATTCATCTCTGCCTCAGCCAGGAGCCTTGGATCAATGTGGAGGGTGCGTGTCTTTGTTGGAGTATAAAAAACCGGCACCTTAGGGACTCATTGTGAGGACCCCAAAGCCAGGACCGCTTGAATGGAAGGTCCTTCCACCATCGCTTGAACAGGGGATGGGATGGTAGGAAGTGGGAGTGGAGCCTTTGTCGACGTCTCCTTACTAGGGTCCAGCTGTTCAGGTGAGATGGCATCAGGATTGAATGGATAAATGCCTGTCTTTGAAAATGCACTCTTGACTGTGCTTGGAACGAATGTCCACTTCCACGCAGCTGCGAGAGGGCTGAGAAAATTAGATTTCGTGACCTTCTCTCCTGTCCTCCATTCAAAATGAAGGGTCTCTTGAGCCCAATAAGTCTTGAACGCTCCAAAGCAAGCAACATCGAGGCCCTGCAAGATGTGCATTGTGTGTGCGGGATAGCAAATGAGCGAGCTCTTGTTAGCGATGGCATAATTGAGCACTTCGAGTTTGTAGTGAGAGACATGTCCATCCACGAGAAGGAGGCGAGGCTTTCTGCATGCCTTTGCTCTAGTCTCATCATCGAACCGTTGGATCCAGAGAAGTCCCAGCTTGCCATCCGTCCAGCCCTTGAGAGAGTAACCAATGCTGAAGACATTGTCGGCATACATTCAACTAAAACAATATGTGACTCACAAAGCCTCAGTAGGGTTCTCCTGTAACCACTTCACTTGATAGTGCTTCCCTTTGAATATCACGATTGGTCTCAACACGCTGCCATGACCGTTGTATTTTCACAATTAGTCTCTCGCTTCTGATGCTGGATCTTCTTCCCCTTGCCACCTATTACTCTCTCCTTCTGTGCAACTCCCGACATCAATCCACTTTCATATCCCCCATACATGTTTTGTGGTTCAAACCCGCCACAATTATCATTCTCCTGCCATAGGACATCATAAAACATCTTGATATTGAAGGGATTAGCTGCCTGGCCACAAACTGACTCAAGCGGCCGTGACCAATAGGCAGAAAGGTGATTGGCATGCCTCTCATGAATGAAACGATGCGTCCAATTCACCCCGACACCAGGGTGGTCCGGGTTTGCTGCTTGTAGGATCTTGTCTGCAATCTCTCGAATCCTCCGAAGGTTTAGTGGGAAGCCTCTGTTGGCAACTTCAATGGCATAAGCGACAACCACGTCTTCCTGCTCGCCTGTGAGGTGTGCACTTGTCTTGAAACTGGCATCCTTTGATGCTCGCGTCAACTCTTGCTTGTGCCGTCGCACTGTGTTATGATCAACATGAATGTGCTTCCCGGTTTTAAGGAAATGCTGGTGCTCAGCAAGTTCAGAAGCCTGTCGGTAGCCAAATCGCTTTCGAGCCTCATAATGAGATACATTTGACGCGTCACTTTGAGCCTGATGCGCTCTATAAGTCGCAACGGCTACACAATGAGTTCCTCTCGGTTCCTGCTTTTCTCACGAGATTTGACCTCATTTGACTTTGCCCATCCTGGAATGGATGTTGGTACCTGCAGGGACTGGCAGCAGAAGCGTGTGTAGGCTTCGACAAGGTGCAGTGAGAGCGCTGGGGGAGGAACGGCCGATGCACCAAACCCCCACCAGTTCTGCAGCAAATTATTGTTTCTCTCATGTGTCCTATGTAAAATTTCTCTTTATGGACCAAACTTTGGGATAGAACTGTATTTGTACTCAAATGATCTGATTTGGTGCTGATACAGGCTCAATACCACAAAAAGCCACTTTTTTGCGCAATATTATCCCACAACTCTACCAATTTTGGTCCGTTTCTTTAGCTCCTTTAAGGGGTCATGCTTTTCACATTTATCTGGAGATTTTCTATTAGGGGAGTATTCAGATCCCACTGGACCACAGCTTGGGAAATTGAGGTTGTCTCAGATGGCGGTGCTGTCTCAGATGATGGTGGAAAACTGTACACCTTGATGAACATAATTCTACGAGCCGATTTCCTTATTAAATTTTTGGGCTGACAACGCTGAAAATTTGGCCACCCTGCAAAAAATTCGGGAAAAATATGAAAAAATGCGCAATTGACAGCTCTCAATGAGCTGAACATGATTACATTTGCCAAATTAAGTTCAGGCTAACGGTTGTGGTGGAAAAACAAGTGGAAGTTGTAGTAATCCAGAGGATGACTGTAGGGGAACGGCTGTTCAACCAGCCAAGGAAGGCTGCACAACCAGCCCTAGTCTTTTCCTTTTTGTCTTGACAATATGTAAAAACACATTTGAAGAATTAACAGTATCTGTGTGCTGTTAATATAACTGGGGAAAGGCTTTTCAAACATTCCTCTAGTTTTCCTATATTTTTCCTTATTTTTCCAAAGTCTCCATGGCTCAAACTACCATTTTTCTGTCATTACAGAGTTGTGGATCCTCTAGCACCCACAACTCTGTTCCGGGCGCTCTATTTCAAACTCCGCCGGGCACCTCGGCGGTGGCCGCATTTTCAGACTTATGGTCACCCAAGCACCCACAAGTCCGCCGGATGGCTCTCTCAGTATTTCCAGCTGAGTCCCAAACTGTTGCTATATGCAGCTATAGCAACTGTCCAGCCTGTTTGGCTTCACCAAACAAAGGGGATCATGGTCAGTCATGACAACTAGGCTGTACCAGGCTATGCTCAGCTGTGCTAAGCAGTGTTCTTAGTAACTATGGCTACAGAGCCCTAATTGGCTCAGAACTGCTTACTCAGCTTCTGAGTGCCAAATACATGGTTATCTGGAGATACAGCCTCAATGGCTCAACCAATCCAGGCACACCTTGGTGAGTCAGGAGTACATGCATGGTAGAGTCCCCTGGAAACAGCCAGTTTCTTCCAACCCTTTCTTCCACCTTCCACAAGCTTCTTCCCCCATTCCATTAATAGTTAGAAGGTTCTACCTGCTTACTAAGCTCTTGTACATTACAATATAAAAGGAGGCCATTTGCCTGCCCTTTGAGCAGCCAATCTACCCATCTTCTATCCTACACAGCTTGTGTGACTTGCACATCTTATCTAAGTTCCTAACCCGAACTAGAATACTACTCTTGCTTAGAGTAACTATTCTTAGTGAAGTAGTTGCTTTACTGCTTAGCCACTTAGCGTAACACGCTGGGTGAAACTCTACAGAGTAAGGTTGGCAATCGATTTTCTTGTCAATTAGCACTCCAATACCCGAGACGAGCTGTTCAGTTGATTTTCCTGTTCAGTGACTTTCACAAGTCAAGTCAAGTTGTGTGCGAAAGCCACTTCACATTGCTCTCTCGTTATTGCAGTGCATTGACATTGGTCAACCCAATCCACTTGCAAACTCTCCTGCGGAGCCTATTCCCTCTTTATTAAAAGGAATACTCTTGGACCCCAATAGTGTCCTTGAACCTACACACTCTTTTAGTTTATTGTTCAGTGCAGCTAAGAAACACATTGCCTTCCAGCTGTAATAACTTGGACTAGTTATTACACAGATTGCAACCAAGGTACAAATATTAAATTATTTCCGGAGTTGTGCTGCTGCATTGAACTGGTATTCTACCAGTCGTGTAAACGACACGTTCTGATAGACAGAGGCGTTAGCAATAACACCAAAGTCTTGAAGGGTTCCAAAACAATGACTCAGCCACGGAACCGGCACACACGTAACCGGTGGTGAGACTGGGTGCCGTGCGCTGGCACGACATCGACACAGCAGCTTAGAGTAATACACTGACATTTTATTTAGTATATAAAAGACTGTGAAATCTAGAGTAATAAAGAATAACATATTATATTTTTAACTCCTTTGTTCTATAGGTCTCCCACCTCACAGCTGTATCCTCTTCAATGGCTCGCTGACATTGGTTACTCCACACCGCCCCAAAAGCAAAAGCTTAGGAGCTCTAAGATCTAACTACTCGACGTCATTTTCTAATCGACCCAAGTCAACTGATCAATGCTGGACTCACAAGCTTAGTCAGCCCATGCAAATATTGTGCACCGGGTGCACAATGATATACTCAATGACCAAGTGTAACAAAATATATTCTGGAAGAAAAAACAACAATGGCAGGGTTAAAACAGAGCTATTACATCACTACATGCTGTTCTGAACTCAACTTAGCATACATATTTTTCAAATTTTTGGTCCAAAAATTTTGGCCACCTTCAATAGTTATAGGAAAAATATAAAAGATGTGTTTTCTGATGTATTTCGACCCGCTGAATCCGATTCTGAACTCAGTTTGTCCAAAAAAATTCCAATCATGAGATATCAAAGTGGTGGACTTTGATTGTCTGCAACTGTACTGTATGTATTGCCATGATACAGTATATACAGTAGTTACTGCTATATGGTATGTACAATATAGTAAATCCCAGATCGCTATGCTGTCTATATAATAGAGGGGTGTGCAGTGGGTTAAACCGGGGCTCACGTAGCCGTGGTATAAGAAGCATATATCATACATACGGTATATACATACAGGCTGTTTTCGGTTTTCCTGATATCCATGTGCTTTCAGCGTAAATAAAATCTAGCACTAGCTTTGATCAGACAACCCAATTATGATGCAAGGCAGAACAATTACATTAACCGGTGCTTCCATGCAGGTATGCCTTTCAAGTTGAAGTCCACAGACAAAATAATCTATGTCGCTCATGTGGCTGGCTGGATCAGGCAGAATCCACTACTAATTTCATCGATGCCACTAGACCAGGCCGGCTAGATCTGGGTGTTTATATACTGAAGGTAGCTCACCACCTTGTGCTGAAAAATGGGCGACATCATTTCCTGCTGAAGCTTTATGTAAGTACAGCCAGAGCTATGTAGACCGTATAGAAACTTACGTATATACGTATCTGGGATTGAATCCACTCTATGGACTCGCATTACATTATATGCATGTCGACACCTCGCCACATTATATACAACCAGACCACCGAAGCAGAACTATGGCAGACCATAGATGGTCTAGAGTAGTAGCCTAAACTATAACAAGGTGGTGCGATGAGGAGATCATCACCTGGTCAGTTTAGTGCGTGCATGGCACATGCTCCATTCCAGACCCACGAAAGCCAGAAGCGCATTCGGAACACAGTGATTCGGCGGGGAGAGAGAGAGAGAGAGAGAATATCAATTATAGTGCTTGAAGTGCAAGTGCTTATGGTGCATTCTAACTACAAAACATTAGTACTATGTGTATCGTAGGCCGATTGGTTGCACTTCGCTTTTGTAATTTGACCCCAGCAATTTGTAATTTTGACTCTGGTAATAATAGAGTTTCGCACCATATATATCGGCAACCGTTAGTTGTACAGCCTACTCTCCAGCCATGGCAAAGAGTAAGCAACTCTGGCGAATCGGGTCGCACCATATGTTCTGTAATAAATACGGCGCTCGCTGCAGCTATATTGGCTTCACCGCCACCCGAGCACCTCGAGGCTCGAGATCCTCACCAGAGGTTTTGCCTTCTGATGAAGGCACACCACCTCCCGCAACGCAGAGAGCAGCACTTCCTCAAACGTTTCAAGGCCTTCCAGATCATTTACACTCGCTCCCTCTGAAACACACATGTCAGATTGGTCCCGAAACCTTTTCATTGGGGTGATCACATTATGACCGCCGGATACTAAGTATTGAGCCAATAGCGTATTTGGAACATAATCTGACAATACAATCTATAGCTGCAGAAGGAGGACATCTCACGGCTCAAGCCCCTTGCGTATCGGCTTTCCGATTGTATCCCACCGATGTCTAACATGGAACCTGAATCTCAATTGGCTACTGTTGGCGGTCCAAGAATCTGCAAAACCACCTCTTATAAATATGATCATCATAAGATTACCACCTTTGACTTTATCGCCCACATCGAAAGTCAGTAGTTAGGGGCATCCTCCCCCAGCATAGACAATGCAGGTATAGCTCCAGCTGAGACTGGGGCTACACATCTCACTTATTGGCTGCTCCGGAGACACGGCCACAAACCAGTAGATGAGGATGCGATTGCAACACAGGTGTGCTCGACCACTTTCACCTTCAAGGACCTCAACGTAACGCTTTAGCTTTATTAATCCGTAGATTTCAGTATACGACGATCCTGTATTAGCATCCCATTACCAGCCCCATCCTGCCTTCGAAAATTTGGATAGGTTTGATCCTGCCACGAGGTGGACCTACCGCGAAGATAAGGTATGGCAAGGTGATAGAGAATCTGTAGCGCTCAAACTCACTGACATCAATTACGGGTCATACCTCTCCTCGGCTTCTTTGTGCTCAGGCACGAGTATGAAAGGTGGAGTGGCTTGTCATGCTCTGCGCTGCTATTGCTTTTTCAGCTCTTAACATTGATCGGGGCAACTTATCTCAAGCCAACAGTGATAATTTTCTCAAGGCCCTCCGCCTCACAACCAACAACTTTTAACTTTGGAAATTCTTTGTGGCATCTCATTTCAGGCTGCTGAAATCCCATCCCAATTGGTATCAAAACACCTGGGCCCGGACCGCTGGATCCCTATACAGATGTGTCTATGGTTAATCCTAACTGTGGCACAGTTCTGGCTGTCTAATAGAACCTCGTTTGACCTGTCGTGTTGTAGTTGATTTTATCCAGGGAGGCTTTGTCCCTGTTCTGGTTTTGTATCTCAGCTGTGAGGAAAGGATTAGCCTCGTTCATATCCTCATGCCTGATGCACATCTGCATGATATTTCCACAAGAAAACAGAACTTCCTCTCTGTCTAGCATGCTTCTGGGCATCCTTAAACGTGTCCACGTTACTCCTCATTCCTAGCATTTGGAGTCTTGCACATGCGGGAAGTTCTTGGAAAAGCAGGGTGGAGTTATGTTATGTTTCTTTACATTTGCATCTAATTCAATTCTTAAAACAGGTGGCTAATTCTGATTTAATCCTCGTCAACAGAATCCTCAGGGATGACCCAACAAGTTCGTTGATCTTCATGTTAGGGAAGGCTGTGGTCCTCATCAACGGGCAGGATGACATGCACAACCGCCAGGGCTTAAGTCTGAGACACCCATTTCAAGCCGTACTGGACTACGATTTGTATCCACCTTATATATCCTTGGTGTGGACGCTCTACTGTCTTGTTGGTCTTGCGATGCAAATTCATTGCCTGGGCTCCCCAAACTACGGCATTATTACCTGTAAGCAGCACAGGAGCTGAAAAAGGCATGTCGCCTGGGCTCTCCCGAAAGTATTGCAGTAAACGATGACCCTGGATCATGGATGGCACCCAAGTGCTGGGATGTACTGCATGTGCCCCGGTGGACGCACATGACGGCCATTGGCGCTGTATGCGCACCTGCACGCCAAGTCTTTGCCTGCACACTACGGCGTCCGCATGCAACCTTTACCTACACTGCACATGGCATCTTACCAGCACACACGACTTCACCTGCACACACGGCTGTATCAACACCCAGCAATTTCTACACACACGGCTTTACCTACATGCATGGCATTACGGCGGCTTTACTTGCGCCGCACAAGCATCACACACTCGTGTCCTAGTTGAACCAACGCGACAGATTCTGCATCGCCTATTGATAGGGGCTCGGAAGCAGTGGAGGGAGTTGAAGGCAGCGGTGGAGGAACATACAAGCTGCAAGACAGCCATAGCCATTATGTCTGGTTTCCTCACCCTGTTCATTTTTTGCTCCCTCTTTGCCTTTGGAGCTTCCCCTGGCCAATCCTCTCTCATTCTGCTTGGCTGTCTGCTCATCCTTCCCGCTATAAAGAGCAAAGAGACCTGGCTCAAGCTGGGTATAATCACTTGGAAGAGCAGGAGAATGAAATGGTACAAAGTTGACATCCATGAGCATAGACTCAACTTCGATGAACAGGAACACACTCTCGAGACCACCATGATCACTAAAGAGCCTTCTCTGTCAAGAGGTCTTGAGCTCGATCAGGCAGCGGAAAGGCTTGTTAGAGATGGCCAAAATGTTCTTACTCCCCCAAAGAAGAAAAGCACGTTGAGAAAGGTGAGACCTACTCTTCTTGAAGCTGTGATACGCTCTCAAGGAACTATCTTAGTATATTGACTGTCTATTGACCATGTTCAACATCCTGCTCATGCACATACTCTTCTCTCAGGCATGAATTCTTTAGTCTCGCTGTGCAGATAGTCACCGTTGGTATACCTCCCCTTAAGCCTTGCAAGTCACCAAACCCACATTTATCCAGTTATTGAGTGCATCATCCTTGGGATTGATTTCAATGTATATTTCTCCACTATGTGTTGATATGCCATCTGAACATTATGTGTGACTAGGCCAACTTCCAAAACACGTACCTTGGAGGCAATCTAATCGCCGTGGCTTGTGGGTTGCTCCACCCAACCTCTCAATATAATGACTGACTATAATTGACCAGTTCTCAATGCATTTATTGAGTTTTACCAGTTGCAGAAAGTGGACGCCATTCTGGCCTCCTGCTTAGCCATGATTCCAGAAGCTGAGGTGGGTGATCTAACATGATTGTTTTTCTTTCTGCCATGTGCACCTAATTGCCAATCGGCTGGTCGAAGATGATACCGTCTTCATTGTGCGTAGCTGCTTGGGCATGCTCGATTGAGCTACACTTATAATGGGTAATATGTAGCGCATGGGGGATAAAACCCCGCATACCCCATCATGTCCATCCTCTCAAATTGTAATCAGACAGTACTAGATGCCAAACGTAGTTGACTGTATGTCCCAGCAACAGTAGGTAGCGAATCTGCTGTGCGATCTTCTTCCCTGGGAGCTCAAAGCGGTAGCTAGGGCATAGTCAGTGCCATCTGAGTTGGACCATACATAATATCAGTCTAGAATCATGTGAGATATGCTCAGCACCGGCTCTGAGTGGAGCTGTCGAACCTCTTCATCGTAATCTCCTTGACAAAATGCAGCTCGTAAACCTGAGGTGCCACATGGTTCGTCTGTATTATTTTTGAGGATTTTCCCGCTGTGTGATTTAAGAGTATTTGTATAGTATATGTAAAGTATATTTGACTACCTTAGCACCAATCAACCCCTATGTATAAAGGTTTAGATTGTCTGAGGAATAACTAAGTATAGAACCTCCGTTGCATATGGCCAGAGACCCAGAGTCAAAACGCAAAATGCACAAACGAAGCGTGACCATCCGGCCAACCTCACTATGTGAGAGTCATCTACTGTCATTAAGGAAACTGTGAACTTTCTCATGCTTACCACCACATCCAAAAACGCAAAATCCTCGCATCCATGCTAAATCTCATCCTATTCGTGGCAAGTGCAGCACACAGTCGCACTGTACACAGATAGAGCGCTTCAGAAGGAAGAAGCATACAAAATGACCACACCGGCAAGCACGGAGGGTCAGAACACAGGGGGCGTGCACCTAGGGAGGACCAGGGCGGGGACAGCGCAGCAGGGAGAGCAGGCGAAGACACGAGGTGAGTTGATAGACAGCGTGGGCTCAGCGGTGCGGAGCAGGGAGCAGGTGTGAAACTTCCTAGACAGAAACCAGTATGTGGCAAAGGACGACCTGATATCTCAAGAGAGCTTGAGATACCTGCTGCTGTGCATGGCCCAAAGCACCATGCACAAGGCCCTGAAAGAAGGGGCAAGGGCCGTAGTGATCTTAATGATGGACGTGTCAGCCAAGAGTTTTGGGGAGCAGGTTATGAAATACGTGGAGAAAAAGATAGACCCAATAATGCGGAAGGCAGAGGAGATGATGGATGCACTCAGAGAGGCAGCCTACGACACCATAAAAGCCACAGATCTAGCAGCGGACGCGCTCGAAAATGGAACGAGAAGGGGGGGGACGGCAGAGCAGGCCTCAGTGTTGACATACATGGCAGTGCTCAAGGGTGCAGTGCTGCTCGCTCACCTCAACACATTAGCCAGGGTGAAAGCGAGGAGTCATCAAATACTAGTCAACAAAGATCCTGGCACAGAGCTAAACCCATTCAAGGAACTCACTGAACAGGAGCTCGTAGCTAAAGCCAACGAGGCGGTTGAGTACATGGACACTCTGGAGGAGGGGGAAGCACCGAGATTCGTGGGGGTAAAGAAGCTAGTGAATGGGGGGATAGTGTTCGATTTGGAAACACAAGAAGCGGCCGGAGTCATCCAGACACGCAAAAAAGACTTCTTACAGAAGTTCAGCGTCTCCGCAGTAGTCAAAGAGTGATCTGCCTCTGTCATTGTGGAGTACGTCCCAGTCAGCTATGCCCCTGACGCTATGGCAGAGTACATGAGGATAGAGCACAACTCGGGACTGCCAGATGGCATGCTAGAGTCAACAAGGTGGATCAATCCCGTGCAAAAGTGCAGCCCAGGACAATGGACAGCGCACCTCATAGTGAGGTTCAGGACCACAGAAGCTGCGAACATCGTGATCAGGGACAGGTTAGTCATAGCGGGAAAAAGGATGTGGGCCAGGAGGATGAGGAGGGAGCCGGGAAGGTGCCTGAAGTGCCAGAAATATGCCAGACACCTGGCAGCTGCGTGCAATGAATGAGAAATGTGCGGCACCTGCGCAAAGGAATACAGGACTGCAGACTGTGAGGAGAGGGACCTAGACAAGTTCAGGTGCATAAATCGCGACACATCAGGGCATGCGTCGTGGGACAGGACATGCCCAAAATTCACTGGGGCAAGCGAGAGGATTGAGAGAGACGATCCAGAAAGTACATACAAATACTTCCCAGATGAAAGCCCCTGGACCTGGGAACAGCAGCACGTCAGAGGCAATGCAGCAACAGAGCACCCAATGACACCGACCTCGGCGGAGGCGGCTCACAGGCAGCAATGGCGAGTATGCAACAGCAGATGGCACAGGGGGGGAGCGCAGCGGCGCCGTACCGGCAGCACCACCAGCAGGAAGCGATGGCTCAGACCCAGCAAAAGTGGACAGCAGCGAACCCGCAAGTCAGCCACAGAGATGGCGGGTGGCAGCAGCAGCCGACAAGGAATAGGGCGCCAGCAATGAGACTGGGGTCAAGACAAACCACGATAAACGAGCACTTCGCTGCCAGCACCAATGGGGACAGACCAGAATCGCGAGCAGACCACAACAGGACTGTTGCAGAATGAATAGTGACCAAATATCAGCGGCAACACTAAGGATAAGGCAGCAGAATGTAACCAAGTCGCTACACACTACTAACGATCTTCTAGGAAAATCACCGCCATACAAGTACGACATAATAGCGGTACAGGAACCATACATTGACTTCTTAGGAAACACACGTGCAAGCCACCACTGGCACATGATATACCCAGCGACACACTACAAGGATAGGGAGAAACGGACCAGGTCGATGCTACTGATAAACAAGAGAATGAAGACAGGTGCGTGGGAGGCAGTAGACGTGGGACATCCAGACGTGACGGGGGTCAGGGTTAGAACGCAAACCGGTGTAGTGCTGATACTCAACTTTTACTGCGACTGTGCACACTCAGGAAGCATACAAAAGGCTGACGCATACCTACAGACACAAACAAGACACGAGCAGAGTGAACAACTGGCGGGCATGGTCTGGCTTGGAGATTTCAACAGACACTATCTGCAATGGGACGAGGTGAGGAACACGCACCTCTTTACCCGGAGTAACCTAGATGCAGCACAGGTTTTACTAGACGCCACAGTGGAAAGGGACCTTCTAATGGCACTGCTGAAAAATCTACTGACACTCATAGCTCAGACAACAGGCAACTACACGAGAACTGACAACGTGTTTATGTCAGTAGCGCTCCTAGATGCCATTGTCCAGTGCACCACAGTCCCAGAAGATCAACAAGCGCATAGTGACCACCTGCCGGTCGACACCACGCTCGACATGACCACAGCCACGGCGCAGGAACCCGCCAAGCATAACTACCAAGCAGTAGACTGGGCTGAGTACAATGAGAGACTGGCAGAGAATCTAAGGGGAATACAGGCAGAGGCACCCACCTGCAAGCGAGAATTCGATAGGATGCTGGAGGAGGTCAACCGGGAGATAACAGAAACGATGGAGGAGACGGTGCCCAAAATGAAGCCGTCCCCATACATGAAACGATGGTGGATGAGGGAGCTCACCAAGATGAGGAGAACCACCAGGAAGCTGGCGCGCAGGGCATATGACCGACGCAACGATCTCACAGACGAGGCGTACACAAAGTACAAAAGGGCCAGGAACCAGTATGCGGCCGCCATAGAAAGGTCAAAACAAGACCACTGGGAAGCTTTCCTAGCAATGGTGGACAAGCATACAGTATGGACAGCCAGCCGGTTCGTCACTGGGGACTCCAGTGATGGGGCAAAGCGAGGGTACCCACGCTAAAGGCAAAATACAAGGATGGGTCAACTTGGACTGCAACAACAGAAATCCAACATGCTCTTAAGGACCTTCTTTCTGCCTCCACAGGCCGACAGCGCACATATTGCCCACGACTTCGAATAAGGCTGAACAAGAGTCAACCTGTGTATCACCCGGACTTGGATCTGTGGGTTTTCCTGCCCCGGAAACCCATACTCGGATCCGTGCGGGTATTGGCTGCGGGTAGATCCGAACCCGTGGATCTGACCGGCGGGTTTTTGCCATGGCCATGAAATTTATTGCCGGATTTGCATTTTGTCTGTTCACCCGATGGCACCTCACAAAAAGGAATGCTTTTATGGACAAATACTATGTATATTTTTGCAGCGTGTGGGTCGGATAAAGGCACAGGACATTTATGCCGAGAGCCATGCAATTTATATGGATAATGTGCACGATCGCATCGGTTGCATCCATGTCTTTTACAAATGAAGGTGAAGAGAGGATCTCGTTGACAACGGTGGTCTTTCCAGTGCCTGGGGCGCCAGAAATGTTTAAGCTGGTGAAATTGTCTGAGGTGGGTCGGTCAGAAATGAAGGGTGAGAGGAAATTGAGAATAAGAGTCCTTTCTTGTTTGCGACCAATTAAACACGTGTTTTCATTCGCTTGAGGACGAAGAAGGGTGCGGGCTTGTGTATATAGACAAGTAGGCTTGTTCTCCTGAATAGGCGGGGGCGGTGGCATTAATTCCCAGGTGGGAGGGGGCGTAGCGAGAGCAGGACGCGAGTTGGCTCATGTTGGTGTATCAATTGAGGACTGAACTTGACCTTCCCACCTCAAGATGGGGGTATCAGACAGACTAGATGAAGCATCGTTGGGGGGTCTTGCAGAAGCGCCACGACTACGAGAAACTGGGGAGACACGGAGATGAGCTTTGACCCAGATGTGTAGGCTTCAACTCACCCGGTGTGTGGTGTGGAACTTGAGCTGACACACGTCGGGAAGCACGTAGGGCTCTAGGGGTTGTGGCGCTTGCGGAGGTAGTCATGCCCGATGTTGAATTCAAAGAGGAAGAGTGAGCAGATGCGCTTGGTAGAGGGTCAAAAATGGGATCAGGAGGATGTTTTCCTTATTGCTGCCATCCTCATACTCGAGTTCAGTGAGACTTGTCTTGACGTGTTTCGGATTTGGAGTGGGGTCTGGCGAGGGGGGTTCATGGGTGATACGACGTGTCTTGTAGGCTGGAGTCGGCGAGCGCGAAGGCGAAGAAGAAAGGGAGCACAAGCGAGAGCTGGACCATGGTCGCTTTCCCAGGACTTGACGTGGCATGGTGGTTGTTGTTGAGGGAGCTGAGTAATGGTTAGTAGACAAGTTACTTGTAAAGTCTGGGACACGACCGGTCACGTGAGTGCGGGTCCCAAAAGTTGCGCACCACAACGTGAGTGTATAGAGCAAGCAATAGAGAGCCGTGGACAAGGTCTACCTCGCTCTTCATCTAACGTATGTGCAGAACAATCTCCATTTGCACGAAGGGATCATACACTTGGTGACCTGATGCTGCACACTCGACGTGTTCTGAGAGCTACAGAATATTGGGCCGCACAGTATATAAGCATGGCGTACCTGTGCCTGCATCGTACATGGAGGCTGCGAACTGCGGCCCCTCTGCACCATACGCAGTGGCTGCTGCGTACGGTGCAGAGGGACCGTGGGTGGAGGTGGTGTACAGTGCAGGTACACCGTATGTAGGCGTGGTGTACGGTGAACCTGCACCACCGTACGTGGAGGTCGCAGATGGCAGTGTGTCACCGTATGTGTATGGGATTTAGCTTTGCTGGGCAAACAGAATATTTTCGATGTATTTTCGAAATAGTGACCTTAAAATATAGCATACTGGTATTGCTATCATTGGGGATGAACTATTTAAACTTCCTCTAATTTCCTACCATTTCTTCGCCATTTTTAACGAAGTCTTTGGCTCAAAACACTTCTATTCTGTTGCAGCAGAGTTATGAATCCACATGTATCCACAACTCTGCTTATTCAAACTCCGACGCGCGCGAGCCTGAACTCGAGCCTGTGGACACTTACGCACCCACAAACTCTGGCCAACCTACCGGTTCGGACTCAGCACTCTGGAAATAGCAATTTATTCCCAAGCCTCCACAACTCAGTTTGTGCAATACAAACTCAGCCCAACCTATGCTACCATAGCAACAAGGCTATGCTAGGCTGTGCTGTGCCATGACTACACTCCTAAAATAGAATTAGGGTCATGACTCACTGCCAAGCTGAAGTATTATTGGTCCAAAGTCTTGTGACTTGGGAAATGACTCCTGCATGACTCAGAGCCTGGCTTGGCACGTGACTCATGCTCGGACTCTGGCGTATCATTGGCTGAGGGGCCGCTTACCAATGAAAGGCTGTGTTGAGCTAATCCTCTTTAAGAATAAGGGTGTATCTTATTCTTAGACGTGACTCATGCCTGACTCACTACCCCATTTCTGCATGACTCACCCCCTAATCGTGGGCTGCGATTGGTCAACATGAGGTCTGACTCATTACCCTTTTTCACTCTGACTCACTACCCCATTTCTGCATGACTCAGTGCATAACTCACTCCCTAATCGTGAACCGCGATTGTCCAACACATGCTCTGACTCACTACCCCATTTCTGTGTGACTCAGTGCATGACTCACACCCTATTCGTGGACTGTGATTGGCCAACACATGCTCTGACTCACTACCCTTTTTCTCAATGACTCACTACCCTATTTCTTCGTGACTCATTCTAGTCTATTAATAGATAGTTGATACAATATAAAAGGAGGCCTTACTGCCCACTTTTCATCAGCCAATACATCATCATCTACTATCCACGTACCTCGTGTGACTTGCCAAGCTTGCACAGCTTACTAAGCTGCTAACCCCAGCTAGGGTTATTACACTTACTTAGTGTATTAATTCTCAGTTAAGTAGTTGCGTTTCTACTTAGCCACCCGGACTAACACTCCAGGTGAAATTCTGCAGAGTGAGTCTGACAATCGATTTCCTTGTCAATTAGCTCTCCAATACCCGAGACGAACTGATCAGTGACTTTCCTGTTCAGTGACTTTCACAATTCACTTCTTAAACCCTAGTCGCTCGTTTATTGCAGTGCATTGACATTAAGCGGGTCAGTCCACTTACCCCATGGGTTTTTGCATAAAACATAAACTCGATACTCAGATCTGCATGTGTATCTCGGCCCAGGTACCCAATACTCATAGGATCCGACCCGTGAGTATTCCCACAGATCAACTCGTTGAGTACTCACGAGTTGATCCGGACTTGTGTTCAGCCTTTACTTCGAATACCCACCCCAGCCTTTACATATGAAGAGATAACGGATGAACAGATCATGAGGGCGATCAAGCATACTAACCCATTCAAGGCCCCGGGCGCCAACGGGATCCCCAACGTAGTACTGAAGCAGTGCGCCCACCAATTGCTACCATACATCAAGCAACTCTTCAGAGCAACATTTACGCTACAGACATACCCCAAGCTGTGGCGGGACTCAGAGGTACTAGTGCTACGGAAACCTGAAGGAGAGACTACATGGTCCCAGGCGCCTACCGGCCGATAGCGCTGCTAGACACGCTAGGAAAGATTCTATCATCTTGCATGGCAGAAGACCTCGGCAAGATGGTGAAAAGCACAAGCTGCTCCCGGACAACCATTACAGATGCAGGCAGGGAAGGACGACAACCGACACCATCCATTACACGAACACAAGGCAAAGGACGCGTGGCGAAGAGGGAATGTATTGGGGGCACTGTTCTTAGACATCAAGGGGGCATTTCCTAGCATAATACTAACTAGACTGATACACAATATGCGATGCAGGGGAGTGCCACAAGAATACACCAAATGGATTCGCAGCAAGGTCAAGGGGTGGGTAGTGATGCTGAACTTCGACGACCACTGCGCACCACCCACACCTATCCCAAGAGGTATGGACCAGGGATGCCCGCTCTCTGCAATAGCATACCAGTTCTATAACTCAGACCTACTCGAGGTTGTGAGAAAGGGAGATGGCAAAGATGCCCTGGCGTTCGTTGATGACACTACGATCCTGGCAGAAGGCACGGACATGGAAGAAGCTTTCAGGAAGCTGAAAGACATTGTCCATAGGCAGAATGGAGCCCTAGACTGGTCTGCTAAACACGACTGTCAGTTTGCCTTGGACAAGTTTGGACTGGTCGGTTTTTCCAGGAAACGCGAGAAAGAAATGACGGGGACAAGAAAGACAAGGCCGGTCACCAGACCGTCTATCACGATCGGCACCCAGGAGATTGTACTGACCAAAGCACACAAGTACCTAGGGATAATAATGGATCAAGAGATGAGATTCAAACACCAGGTTAACTATGTGCTAAAGAAAGGTACCAAGCTCATGGATCAGTACTGCAGGATCGTGAAAACCGCGAAGGGGGCATCAGCTAAGCATCTGAGACAATTCTATATAGCGGTCACAGTACCGAAGGTGCTATATGTGGCTGACACTTTCCTGGTTCCAGAGTCTAAATGCTCCAAAGGACAAAGGGGCACATCAACAAACTGGCGAGGGTACAGAGACAAACCGCCCTCGCGATCACAGGAGCGATGCGAACAACAGTGAACGACATGGCTGACACACACACAAATCTGTTACCATTCCCACTACTAGTATCCAAAGTTGTCCACCGAGCTGCAGTCCGACTGACATGCTTGCCCACACAGCACCCCCTGCCCAAACATGTGAGAAAGGCCGCATGCAGATATGTCAAAATGCACAGGTCATCACTCCATGAAATCTTACATGTTGTGTAGGAACCAGCTTTCTAGTTTAAAAATCTCGAAAAAAGCATTAAAAAGTCTGTAAAAGCCTTTTTCCCATCTTAACATCAGCCAATACACGCAGCTTTGATGGGGAACTGTTTTTAGAATATTCCTTGAATTTTCTTGCATTTGTTCGCCAATTGTCCTGACCTCCTTGGCTCAAAACTGCTTTATTGTGTTTGACAAAGGCTATGAACCCATGAGAGTCCATAACTTTGTCATCGGCGCTCAATTTCAAACTCCGACCGGAGCGATCCTCGAACGCGCTTATTCAGAGCCGCACGTCCTCAAACACCCACAACTCCGACTCTTTGGCTCTTTCAATCTCAGCTGGTGAGATTGGGAATATCCGGTGCAGCTTACACAAGCCTGTACACTTAAATATAGTTCAAACCCAGCAGACACATGACTTGCCTCATAGCAACCATGGCTGTGTAAGGCTGTGTGCAAGACTGCCCAATGATATGCAGAGCCAAAACTAGGGTGCATAATCAAGCAATCTTATTGGATGCTGAGCCTCCAAGCTTAGTGCCACAACCCCTGAAATAGGACCCTTGACATCATAGGGCTGCGCAGGGCTATGCAGGGCTATGCAAGGCTATGCAGGGCTGTGTAAGGCTATGCTGGGCAGTGCAAATCAGGGAAGGTGATTGGCTATCTATTCTTAATTTCCTTGCACAAACACACCACTATAGTTACGAGGGTGTGTTTTAGCTGCGCAAATATTTACTTATGACATCACTTGCCTAATAGATAGAAGCTCCCCATTTTACATAATCCTGTGTAATTTACAATATAAAAGGAGGCCATTCTGACCCCCTAGGAGAATCATCCAATCTAGCAATCTACTGCTTCTATCCTACACGTGACTCGTGTGACTTGCATCTTACTAAGCTGCTAACCCCAGCTAGGGTTATTCACTTACTTTAGTGTCTAATTCCTTGTTAAGTAGATACTTTTCTGCTTAGCCACCTAGACTAATCCTCCGGGTGTAATTCTACAGAGTGAGTCTGTCAATTGATAGTCTTGCCATTCGCACTCCAATACCCGAGAGAGTTGATCAGTTGATTTTCCTGGTTAATATCTTTCACAAGTCAATTCCTGTTACTTGTAAAAGCCGCTTTAGATTCTATTCTTTGCCTCTCGTTTTATTGCTGTGTGCTGGTAGATTATCAGGGCAGTCCATTTATAAACTCGCCTGCTAAGTACATTCCTTTATATTTTGGAATACGCTTGGACCCCGATAGTGTCCTTGAACCTACAGTCTTTTAGTTTATTGTTCAGTGCTGCTAAGAAAGGCATTGCCTTCCATCCGTATTAACTTGGACTAGTTTTTACATGGATTGCAACCAAGGTACAAATATTAAATTATTTCCGGAGTTGTGCTGCAGCATTGTTTAATATTCTTTGAGTCTCGTAAACGACACGTTCTGATAGATTGAAGTGTTAGCAATAACACCAAAGTCTTGAAGGGTTCCAAAACACTGGTGGACGTTCTGGGAATCGCTTAGCAGCGTTTCGAGTGTAGAATTTACTACCATTGCTGAGGTCTCCAAACCCGCAATAACACAGTCCGTGCTTAACCTCGTGTCCCGCTCTTTAGAAGCTTCCTCTAGGAAACTTTCAATAGACGGTACTTATACTTACTCTACGCTTACCTCTCCTCCTTCACCTTTACCTTATCTTAACCCTTGCTCAACACCGAACCAAACCGCACCTCGATTCGAATCGTTTCATCCTCGTGACAAACTCGCTTCTTTCAGAAACTCGGGTATGTCTTCATCTACTATTCATCATCATCGTGACTCTGTCACACCCACTAACAATCCATTGGAGGATCCATTGTTGGATACTCCTCAGGAGGCTGAAGCCAGCATTCTTGAGACTTCGTTTGCTCGTGAATCCGACGCATCTCAGTCACCTGTTCAATGGGCATTTGCATACCCGTTACAGGAGTCCCTTAAGGACGTCCGTATAGTGCCTTCTGAGCCTTTCAGGTCTTTCAAGGCTGAGGGTAGAAGGAGACAGCTACGGTCTGATCGTAACCTTTCTATCAGAAGAGACCACTTACTGTCTTTAGCCGAGATTGCAATAGACCGCTCTAAGGTGCCCGCACCTAGAGTTCTATCTGTGCAGCAGAAGGGGCTTTCAGATATGAAATGGCTATGCTGGACTCAGTTCTACTTGGCCATCCTGGTCGTATCTCTGGTCAGAGTGCTATAGGATATTACGTTGAACCGTTTAAGTATAAAACCATGTATGATCACTTAACCTGTCTTGCTGAAGACCGGCAAGGTGTCTTGCAGGACTTAAACCTTCCATCTATGCCTATTCCTTCTCTACCTAAGGAATGGCCTTCAGACTCCCTGTGGGAAGCTAAGTCTCTGGAAATAATCTTTGTCGCTTTGCGCGAAGATGTTGAAAATTTCTTAGCCTTCTATTGGGACGCAGTGGCAAAATCCAAAGGAACCTGGAAACCGTCGAAGGAAGACTTTGCTTCCCCGTCGTTACCAGACCTTGAGGAAATGTCTGCCAACCCTGAAATATTTCACATGCGCTACACTGCTGTGTATAATGCTTTGAAGAGAAAGTTGGCAGCAGATAAACGCTTCAACGAAGCAACAGTTAAGACTGTTCAGGAGACTCCTGCTTTCGAGCATGATACTCCCCCTCACATGTCTAGGCCTCTAAGGGTAGCTTGTGAGCCAGTCTTTCCTCAGAAAGATGTCCCTATTACCTCTCAAGGTGACACTGAACATAGTCTCCCCATAGACCATGATCAGGTTAGAAGAAGACAGTCAACTGCCTACACGCGTGGGCCTAGACCATCTTTGACTATTCATTCACCTTATAATCAGAACCTGACCAAGCTTACTGGGTCGGATGGCTTGGAAGAGTTGTTCCAAACTCCTGCTGATAACAGGAGGAGGACTATCTTCAGCATCCCTGAGACTTCTGCAGTCCCTGATAGGACTTATGGAGTTTCTGGAGGCGCACCACCTCCTGGAGACGAGCCTTCAGATGATGAAGAGTCTTCGGATCCACCTCCCACTCCTTCTCGTTACCCATCTAAACTTCCTTCATTCCCTTCAGGAGGAAGAGGTAACCCACCTGGAATACCTGGTGATTCAGGTCCTCCTGACGGCGATGATGGCGGCGGAGGAAATGGCCCTAATCTGGACCGGGGGGATAGCAATAAAGGTGGTAAACCTAGTGTTGATGCCTTACCTAGCCAAAGTAAGCTGGAGGCGTATTTTGATAACAAACTACGTCCTGATGTGGTCCCCGAATGGGATGGCAACCCTGACACATTAGCACAGTGGATTTTGAAAGTGAATCACCTTTCTCAAAACTCTGCTACAGTCTTCAGACAGCTGGGACGTATTGTCCCTCTGAGACTTCGCAAGGGCACAGAACGTTGGTTCTTTTCCTTGCCTCTGTCACATCGTCAAGAAGCCACCACAGACTGGAAATCAATCAGAGACGTAATCGGAGCATATTACATGAACTGAGCATGGTTATACAGACAGAAAGCAAGAGCTACTCGTGCTACTTTCCGAGAAGCTAGTCATTCTAATGAGACTCCTAGTGAGTATTACGTTAGAAAGGCAGAGCTACTGAGGCTTGTCAGTAAGCTGACTGACTCAGAACTCATTATGGAAATCATGAACGGGGCACCCTCCTATTGGCATACGGTCATTGATGCTCATAGGTGTGCAGATGCTGTTGAATTCCAGTCTGCCATCAAGTACCATGAGGAATCCTTGTCTCATCCACCTTTCACCTCAGGTGATAGTATGGAAAGACGCATTAGAAGTTTGGAGAATGCTTTACAATCCAAACCCCGATTTGACTCTAGAAATCCTTTGGACAGAACGTTCCTAGATGCTAGATCACATTTGGTGGATGGTCATCTAAGCTGAGCCCTCCTAAGTATCCTAAGGATGATTCAAATGTGTCTATGAGATCCACTCCTGAATCAAAGGGAGCTAGGCCATGCAAGCATTGTGGAAGTAGTAAGCATTGGGACAACGAGTGTAAACATGCAAAGTCTACAGCTCGTTCCCGTCTTACTCAATCCTCTATTGAGGAGGACAACGCTGATATGGCCTATGAGGATTTGTACCTCAATGCCATTCATGAGTCAGAACATGAATTTGACCCTGACCATGCCCATGCAAACTCTGTTAACTCGGAGGCTGCAGCGGAATCGGAAGAACCTCAATTGGATTTTCATGAAACCCCTCAGACTCCGGAAGCTCACTGTCAGCTTGCTAAGCAAGTGAGCCCATCAGAGGATGCATCTACTCTGGGGGGATCCTATGATTCTAAAAGCAACCCTTCATCTAGCTCTGGAGAGTCTAACTCCATGACTCGCCGAGAAAGAAGAAGATCGCAGAAGGATGCCAAACATGTGCTAACGTACTGTGGAACCTCAATCTAAAAAGTTGGGCCCCTAACTCCCTGATTAAACTCAGGCGGTTTATGTCCAGACCTGCAGGTTGTGCTTTCCTCGGATCCTCTGCCTCAACAGCTAATGTTTGGTTGGGTGAATGCCTACCGCCAGATCTCATTGATCCAATGTCAGAAGAAGCTAAGCCCTTCCTCTCCAATCCTATGACACCCTCTTCTGGAGATTCTCCTGTAGTGGCTTCTCACCATTAGTACAAAGTAGCAAACAAAATTAAAACCTGCATTGAACTACATACAGTAAGCTAAGCTTGACATTGTTCCCCTCAGCACCCAAAATGCAAAATAAAAAATGCTTATTTTATTTGGATTTTTTAGTTCTATGCCCCAGCTATGGTCCACATAGCTTCAGATATGAAATTTCAAGTGGATTGGAGTGATATCAAGCAAGATATCATTGTTTGAGGTTTGCGCGCTAAAACGGAAGCAAATCCGACGCGCACCTTAGGTACTGCAAACGGGTGTAACACCTAAAAACCAATCTTGACACACCGGTCCTGGGAAGACGATATGGAGGATGAAGAGAGAGAGGAGGAGAAAGGGGTGGAAATGGAGGAGGAGGACGAGCAGAGGGTCAAGAAAGTGCGGCTCGGAAAAGGGGGAGCGGAAGCGAAGAAGAAGGGCAAGGAGTCAGCAGAGTCGCTGGATGACCTGATCAAGAAACTTACCTCATTGAAAGTACACAACACCAGCTATGCGGTCAATTACGCGAAGCTCGTCCTTTACTACCTGACAGTGGCGGACCGTCTTGCAGTGCCGACATCGTTTCAGGCAGGGAATACAGCACCGAACGCACCTCTCTGGCCAACAAGACCATCATACAACTTACAGTCCAACGGCCCTTGGCCTTGTGCCTTTTGTAAGTGGCTTGGGTGCATGACGAGGAGATGTGAGGTGGCAGCCCAGTACATCAGAGAAGGGAAGATTATTCAGAGGGGAGACTGGTATAGATGGCCTGACAACTCACACATTCTAATGCATGAGAACGGAATCAAGCACGTTGTTGACATGGAACTATAAAATCGACGAATCCCAGGTGCATGTATTCAGGAGGTCCACTCAGCAGACAATGTTTGTTGGTACAGAGGTGGACTCACTGGTAAAGAACGGGGTGGAGGGTTTTGTGGTGGAAGTGGAGGAGTAGAGGAATGGGGAAGAGGAGGAGAGGGTAGAGATGAGCATCCTGTGTTGGTGGTGCCGGCCATGCAAGGAGCAGGAGGTTACAAGGCCGCAGAATCTACGTCTCAATACAAGTTCCAGTCCAAGATAGAAGATTCTTGCTCACCAGAAGACATATTTAATGCAGTGTTGGATACCCCCATCACACTGCCCCTTTGACACATCGCAGCCAGCTGTCCAGATGTACGGAGACGAATGGTGGACAATTTCAAAACAAGTAAGGTATCAGCACCTGCCTTGTTTACAGAGCGTGCAGATGTACTCAGAGTAGGTGATGACATCGCTATACCATATCACTGTCCGCCCGAGAACTAGATATTCTGCTGCAGGGCATACATCAAGTCATCGGGGTAAGATAGAAGTCATCTTAAACTGGCACCTTTATGTAAGCGGGCGCTTAGGTCACATGATGCGCCAAATCCTCGCCTTGGGGATTTTTTTTTTTTTTTTCCCCTTTCAGAAGGCACCTTGGTGCAATGACATGTTCTATAATATAATTAGTGACATTGAATTATATTACATGAATTCCTTGTCCAACTCAGACATAATGTTTGGAGGTAAAGTACGATGGGCATGGTATTTACGGTTTTCCCAGACAGCTTGTGCCCCATTCAACCCTTTTTTGTAGGCATCTATAAATCGGGCCAACCTATTAGCATCCCTGTTGAGGAGTTAGAATCTGCTGATAGGAAACAATTCTCACACACCTCTGAATCTGTACAAAGGGGACATCATCTAGACAGCCACAATCCCTGAGGCCTGAATGTGTGAATGGGGTCAAGCACAACCTGCCGGGCGGTCAAAGTGACGACTAAGCAAGCGGCCTGCAGTGGAACTCACCTAGTGTAAGGTTGTACCTACCTAAACCCTGATTTAAGCAGTAGAAATGTGTAGCAAGGGCCCCAGAGTGGTTTGAAGCTTTTTTCGTGCGTCGTCCAAAGGTTCGAAAGGCTGACAAATAGGTCATGTGACCTATCACGTGACCGCCAAATTCCATCGGTCCAAAAACCGAAATTGCAGGAAATCATTCTAGGACATCAGAAAAATAATTTGGTATTTTTTCTATGTCACATTTTGGATGCTATATATCTCCTCAATAATATAGATATATCCTAAGTCTCTCCTAAGGAT